>JARGYA010000472.1:0-99724 GCA_029204335.1 Mycena vulgaris
CAAGTCGACCACAAGAACACCGACGACGACTTGGGCAGACAGCATTCCTTTCATTGTAACGTGGCGTGTTGCAAGAACATTTAGAATCGTTCTACACGTACAAGGTACCCTTCGGCTTTGGACGTATCATTAGCCCACACTCGAAGGACCTTGTGTAGACGACGTACAGTAAGTCGTAGGTCCTCAGTCGCACACAATAGAGTAAAACTCAGGGACGTCCGATGGATCCGGACCGGAGCGCAGCATCCGATGACTCCGGACCGGTACGCAGCAATGAAGCATAGAAAGAAACAAGATATGCCTTCGCTTCGCTCCGGCGATGGAGCATCCTCCACACTGAGGCAGGTTAGGAAAGATGGCGCAAATTGTGCATTTTACTCTGGTTTCTACTATCAATCCAAATAATTACGATGGACTACTGGCTAATTCCCTATCAGTCTAATCATGGTCAAATACGACTATAGTACTAAGTCAATGCATAAGCCAACAAACATCGTTCTCGCAGAAATAGTTACAGAGTCAGATACTCTTGGAACGACTGAAACCCAGAAAATCCGGCAATGTATCCTTCTGAGAAACAGCAGTTCTGCCAAGAGCAAGCCTCGTATGTGCGGGTCATCAAGTTTTAATGGGAATAAAACGTACGCGTTGTGGCATAAATGGCAGGAGCATTCAGAGAGTCTGACATGGCAGGAACGCAGGGCGGAACGAAATGAGTCCGTCGAGTAAGATAGCATGTGAATGGTCTGGTGACCTACGAGGTCGTAAATTGAGCCAACAGCGAAAATAGTCCGGTGCTCGCCGTTGAAGGAGTAGACTCATAAAAAGGCGAGCTCAGGACTGTCACCGGCGGAGGTAATTGTGGGGACACAGTTGCGGCCAGCGGAGAATAGAAACCAATATTTGCAAGCGACCGCAGAATGAGCAGCGGTAGCATGTGGTGGAACCGGTGAGTGGCACGAATGCTCATGGAAGATGGGTAGGCCGTTGTGGGCCCGACGGTTTCATGTATTGAATATTGTGCGGTAGAACCGGGTAGATTTGCGGTCGATGCTTGAGGATGTTGGAGAGAAATTTGATCAATTAATAGTGGGGGAGGGGAAAGAAAGGCAAGAAAGGAATTAGACGGCACTGGGAACCTACCTACCTTTATATCTGGTCAAAGGATTGCGTGGCTGCAGTACCGCGGACGTCGCCCGCTGTAGAACGGTGGGAAAACAACCACAGGCCGAGAGAAGTCTCGTTTCGTTGTGAAAGCTGTGTACTCACGAGACGCGCATCTTGTCCTCAATGGCTCCAAATCGGTTTAATTCTGAGCTGCCATGGGTTCAAAATTGCGGCAAAGCGGGAATAACACCATCTCAAGTGGATGGATTCAGTCACCTGGTGTCGAAGGTGTGCTGCAAAAACTGCGTGTGCGTGTGAAATCAACTCTAGAAAGGGAGAGGAAAGGTCATGCATCCGTTCAAATGGCGCAGTAGGGATGCAACACAGGCAAAACACAGGACGGCAGGACAGGAAAGACGAAGGGGATAGCCTACATGGGATAATTAGTACAGCCTAAAAGGCATCGCATTAAAGGACGGTTAATTGAACAAAGAAGTAAAGCATGAAGGACGAGAAGAGAGGTAAGATGAAGGGGATAGATAAAACCAAACTGTTGCAAAGAATCGCGACGCATCTCTCTAAACAACAGTTGATGATCAAGTTGAGTTGCGGTGCAACTGTTGCGCAGCGCATCATATCTGAGCTCACTGTTTGCCACAACCAAAACTAGCGCGGGATTTAAAGTGGACCGACAACTCCGTATATACCAAGTGTCGGATGCTGCGCAGGTTCTTCCTCCACATGTTCCTGCGTAGAAAACATGGAATTCTCACCAGCAGTTGATTGTGCGAATGAGGTACTTCAGTTTATACGACTTGTTGTCCCGGGCCCAGCTGCAGTGTAGTTCCCTAATACCCCATGAGTCGGCGAAACATAAAACGAGGGAAAGGCCGACAAACTAAATATTACCCGTTGATAATGAAAACCCATCAGTTACTAGCCCGCCGTGCGAACCTGTTCCTCGCCATTCCGATCGTCGCCTTCCGGCGGAGAAAAAAACACTTGTTGTGATTGTTGTTAAGTGCGCGACGCATGCGGGCCTGACCAAGGGCAAGTGCAGCAGCCACCTGTCGACGAATGTGAGTGTGTTCGACATGGTGGTTCGCGGCAAGATTCTAGGAGGTTCACGCACGGATCACGCGCGCCGAAAGTTTGTTGATGGAATCACGCTTTGTTTTGGGCGAACGCTTGCGTCGGATCCAATTCGATTGCAAAACAGCAAACTGCACAACAAAGCATACACTACCGTACACGTACATTGTCATTCTCATTCATTCTTCCCTCAATACAGTCTCCTGGTTTTCATTTCGTTGCGTTTTCCTGTCCTTTTCTTCAAGTCCACGTTGTTCTTTCTTCCTTTTCTCACCGCTATTGTCGTCAAAGGTATATCCCGTTTACTTCCCGACCACCTTGACGTCGCCGATCTCGTAGAGGTACGTCCCGAGCAGCTTGGTATGCGAAGTGGAATGTAATTGTAAAGTCGAAGGCAAGGCGGGCAAGCGGCCACCGGAAAAGAAGGAATGGAGCACCACCGCGAAGGTAAAAGGGGGCTCGAGAGACGAGGAACGAGTGGTAATAACACGACACCGAAGGATGAAAGAACAAAAAGACGCACCCCCTCGATGAAGTTGCTCTTATCCAGCTTCTCGTTCGTCGAGCTGCGAAGAGAGTCAAATTGTCAGTGAATGTCAGGCATTGAGGATGACGGGGAGAAAAGTGGCAGGATTGGTCATGGCCAGGCATGGGAGTAAGGCATGAGAGTCTGTGTCGTCGTCGGTGGCTCACGCCTCTCCGAAGCACGCCCCCGGCACCGTCGAGTCGGATCGTGGGCACGGCAGAGGCCGTCGGCCGTGCCGCGCGTCCAGCACAGCATCATGCAGAATGCGAGCACCACGACGTATCCACCGACGCCTCGCCAACGCTTGACTCAAAAGCAAGCGTCCCCCAAGCTCGCCGTCGCCACCAAACCTGAAACTCGAGACCCCAAACCCTAATCCCACAAAAAAGCGACCAAGACAGAAACACGCACTGCGCCCCGTCGTCCCCGCGGCCCATCGGCAGCAGCAGCACTGGCACGTTCACGCCGAGCGTCTCCGCAAAGGTGAGTGTCACGGGGATCGAGCCGCCCTCGCGCGTGAGGTCCGGCGTCTTGGAGTACACGACCTAGAATGGGGAGGGAGGGAAGGTTAGCGGGGTTTGTGAGATGGGGAGCACTAAAGGGTGAAGGAAGGAAGGATGAGGATAGGGAAACGAAAGATCTCAATCATTCTGCCGCTATAAGATCTTTGCGTCGGGTGTAAGTGCGGCGGACCTACACACACCCACTCGTCGCAGCTCTCGTCGACCTGACACCGCCTCCACCATCCTCCTCAGCGCATACGTGGAAACCGTCCATTCTGTCGCAGCGCTTCACCCAGGGCGCAAGCTCCATACCACACCGCCCGACCACTGGGATAACCAATCCCATCCAGCCCTCCACGAGCATCATCCGCACCCCTTCCCCGTCGTGGTCTTTCACGTAGACCCCGTCTTTCCACAAGCCGCCCCCATCCCCATCCACATCGGGAGAACGGCAGCGCCGACGTTCTCCCCGCGCACTCGTACACGTCCGCCTCTCCTCAACACGCACCCGTCCTTACTCGTACACACCCGCCCCGCTCAATGCGCACGCGCACGCCTCCTCATAACCAGAAAAACAAAACGCAAAGACACCTCCGTTGCCTTGATCGCAGCCGTATAGTTCCAGTGCTTCCAGTCCGCGACCCACGGCTTGCCTGAGTGCAGGAGCTCGAGGTGCCTGTGGGGGAGTATGGTTAGCGTCGGGGATCGGCGAGAATGGGGGACGGAGGAGGGGAGGGAGGGAGGATGATGATGAGAGGAAGAGTGGTGAGTGAAAGGGGGGAGAAGAAGAGGGAGAAGAGCTCGACGCTGTGGAGCGCAAGGGAGGGATGAGGAGAAAAGTATGCAGCGAGGATGTATTGTAGACGAAGGGAGGAAAAGAAAGAGCCAGACACGTACATCTTACTCTTACTCCCGAGCTTCGCGAACTCGCTCTCGAGGTAGGACACCACGAGCGGCTCGACGTTGTCAGGCGTCTGCGGGGGGACGAGGCTGGAAACGAGGGTGAGAGTGATTAGCAAGTGATCCGGAAGGGGGAGGAAGGAAGGGAAGAGCGAAATCGAAAGAGGCGCAACTTCGTGAAGCAGAGCGCGAGATACGGGGTGAGGAAGATGGGGACCAGACGAATAGCAGCGGCAGTCGGGCATCTGTCTGTTCGTATTGGCGCCGGTACACCGCCGCTCGTTCTCCGAGCACCTTCCCCGGGCGCGGCAAGGCCAGCACGAAGGCGCTCGGGCCGAAGAGCAGCAACACCCCAAGCACAACCACATACGCCTGGTCGCTCCTGCCGTACGTCTCTCGTGTTCGGACGAGGACGAAAAGCGACACGAGGCCCACTCCGCCTGCGATCCCCGCGACGCCTCTGACAAGCAAAGCCCACGCGCAGTCGTACACAGCACCCAAGCTCGACATCACCACAGCGTGCATCCTATCCTCTTCTGTCCACATCTACCTCTTCCCCTTCCGACACGCCGAGGAGAACAAGACAAGGACAACACGCGCTCCACACAGCGCCCACCGTGTTCTCCGCTACCGCCTCCCGGACGCAGACGAGGACGACAAGTGCGGGCGGGAACATATCAGCAGCAGTATAGGACCCCAATGCCGCTGCGCGGCAGTCCATACATCCTCGAGGACGACGCAGCGCCCACACAGCGCACTCGCATCTCCTCCCGCCCCATATGAGCTAGCGCTCACAAGCACACACTCCCGCCGATCGCGCATCCTCTCACCACGTCCTCTTCGCCCACATCTACCCCCTCATCTCCCCGCAATGCGCCGAAAAAAAAACAAGGACAACGCAGCTCCTGCACAGCGCACTTGTGTCCTCTCCCTACAGACGGACGATGCTGCCCATGCACTCCCGCTCGCGCCCGGCAGCATCCACGCCATGTGCAGCGCACGTCCTCTCCTCGCTCCCCAGTCTCTCTCTCAAAAAAAAAAAAGAAAAAACCCGCTCCCCTCATCTCAAGATCGATCGAAGGATAAATAGAACACTCCAACTCACCGAATACTAAACTTGCCCCCCACCTTCGCCGGTATGACTGTCCTCGCGCCAGCCCCGCCCTCGATGCCGTGCAGCGACAAGGAGGGGAAGCGCATGCGGCCCATGAGGATGGTTGTCTGGGGGAGCGTCAGCGAGCGTTTTTGAGGGTTATATGTAAAGGAGGGAGTGGGATGGGCAAGGAGGGGAGGGAGGAGGAGGGGAAAGCAATATACGAGCAGATCGCGGAGAGTCAGCATCGACTCATCCACACGAGGACGGCGCATGAACGCAGGACGCGCACGCCCGCTCGTCGTCTCATCCAACGTGCGCCGTACATCGACTCCGCGCGCACCGACGCATCCCCGCCTTCGTATCGGCATGGGAACTCCAAAGGCGCGATGATGAGACGGCAACTCAAAAGCGCGACGAGGGCTGGTCGCTCCTCCTCCTCCTGGGCAAATCCGCGCACATTGCCTCGAACACGCCGAGCCTGCCGGGCCCGCCGAAGCAGCGCCTTCGCAAGACGGCACCGACTCGTCGTCCTCACGCGCCGCCACCGACTCGCCACTCGACTCGGATACCCGCGCCACTCGCCTCGACGCATAACCCCGCACGTTGACATTCTGCGCATCCACATCCAATCGCTCGCTCGCCCGCCCGCTCCTCGAGGACGATATCGCATTAAAAAAAAAAACCGATACAGAAAAGCGTCGGACTCGAGACCAGAGCCACCTCACGTCGCACTCGAGTCCAGAGCCGCCTCAAAATGGAAGCGTCCGGTCGGCCGGCCACTCGCAGTCTCGCCTCGCCCCGCTCCAAAGAAAGAAAGAAAGAAAGAAAGAAAAAAACCAAAGCAGGACGAATGCGAGTGCGAGTGCGAGTGTCAGGCGCGTTAGCCCGAAACCCAGTCTCGAAAAATGAAGCGCGAGTAGGAGTGTAGAAGCAAAAGAACATAAAAGGATAAAAAGAGTGTGGAAACAAAAGAGCATAAAAGGAGTGAATAGAGGATAGACAGGCACCTTATCCGCACTCAACGCGATCGGCGCATCCGCGGCGCTCTCGACGTCCGCGATGCTGTAGTCGAGCTTGTCGTAGATCGCGCTGTGAGTGATAATTAGCTCAAAAAAAAACGCCACCGAAAAAAAGACTCACCGCTCCTCCACGTCGGCCGCGCTGACCATGTCGTCGACGCCGGGGACGAGGATGGTGCCGTCGGGGGCGACGAGGCGGCCCATGAGCGCGAGGAGGTCCGTCATGGGCTCGTGCACGGTGCGGCCGAATACGCCTAGTGTGGGTGTTAGTATGAGGCTGTTTGGGAAGAAGGATGAAAGGAAGGGATAAAGAGGAGGAGGGGAGGAGGGATGTAACAATGGTGAATGAAAAATAATGGAAACGACGACCCACCGGAATGCAAGTCGCGCGCCGAGCCCGAGATGGTGAGCTTGAAGTACACGAGCCCGCGCAGGCCATATGTGAGCGCCGGCGTGCGCGTGTTGAGCCAGTAGTTATCGCTCTGCCCCGTAAATAAGTACAGTAGATTCGATGAAGGAACGACGCAGACTCACAATACAGACACAATCCACATCCTTGAACCACCCGTCCTTCTCCTTCTCAACCAGCTCATCCAGCCCCTCGCTCCCATTCTCCTCCATCCCTTCAAAGCAGAACACCAGATTCACCGGCAGCGCCGTCTGCGTCTCGTGGTGCCACTGCAGCACGTTCACCCACCCCAGCACCGGGCCCTTGTCGTCGCTGCTCCCCCTTCCCACCAATCTCCCGTCCTTCTCCTCTGTGAGCACGAATGGCTCGGAGGCCCACCCGTCGCTCAGCGCTGCGGGCTGCACGTCAAAGTGCCCGTATATCAAGACTGTCTTCTTCTTCGGGTCGTCCCCGATCTTTCCCAGGATGGCGGGCGGGAGGTCGAGCGTCTGCCCGTCCATCACATGCGTACCGAGCGGGACTTGTTTCAGGGTGACGCCGACGGCACGCAGCTGGCCCGCGAGCCAGCCAGACATCTTGTGCACATGGGGCCGGAAGGCGGGGTCGCCGGAGATGGACGGGATGGCGACGGCCTCGCCGAGCCGCGCGATGAAGTCGCTCGTGTGGGCGTCGATGTAGCTGAGGAGAGCGGGAGGGGCGGGCATCGTTGCGGTGGGAGGATCAGATAACGAGAGGATGGATTGCGTAAGCGGCGTGGGAAGGGAGACACGGTCAGGTGATGCGATGGGCAGACGCGTGGGAGTCTGTTCATAACGCCGGTTTGCTGCCGCTGCTACACTGCACATTCGAATACGCGCCACATCTCACGACGTTTTCTCGCCATGGTCTTTTGCTCGCTCGCTTGTTGGCATCCTGCATCCAAGGCTAGTGATGTTCTGGCTTTGGCCTCAGGCCAAAAGCCGTAGCTTTTTGGCTTTGGTACCAGGGCCAAAGCCAGGCCAAAATTTTGGCCTGGCCTGACATCCCAGCAGGCCAGGGCCAGGCCAAAAAGACATGGCTTTCATCAAATATTTTTGGTAGTCTCTCGTGACAGACGCTTCAACAATTCGACGCTCGTTCCTCGCTATATTTTTGGACGGTTCAGCACGAGAACTTTGCTTTGACTTTGCTGTCATTTGCTCGCATCGCGTCCTGTCATCAGATGATACGAGGCAATATTACACAAATATTACGCGCCCACCGCGGCTCGCACCGCAGTTTCTAGGCTGGGCCGGAAAAGTCGAAGAACTAGCATTCCTCCTCAAATACACACATTCTCTGCCTGTACAGTCACTCTTTGGCGCTAATTTCCACCACGCGGCGACTCAGGCTTCTCGGACCAAGGCATGCTTGAATAAAAATTGAATCGAAGCACGTAGACCAACGACCCCCCGCACTCGCAATACCGAGTAGGCACACCACCCACTCAACTCTTGTTGTGCTTTGAGATTATTATCAGCGCCCGGACTCACTCAAATTTATTGCTTTCTTCCTTTGATGCCCCAAGAGCATTCCCCGTTGCACTTTAAATTGGTTCAGTATTTGTCAAGATCTTGTCAAAATTTCCACTCAAGTTCCATCCTAGATGCGCTTAAAGTTGTGACTCTCTCTCTCCTCCACCTTCATCCTTCACTCGCTCACATGTTTCTTCTCCCATCTCATACGTATCAATATATCTCAGTTAGTCTGTCGGCGACGGTGCATATCCTCCGCCCACAAGTCCTCAATTCTCCGACATAGAAATAAAAACCATCAGATCGATCCGAGGTAACACTTTGCCTTGTTTTCAATTGCTGTCGTCCTAGCGTTGCAGCGACAGCCCAACTCAAATAACGAACCCTCTCCGCGAGTCCGGGCTTCTCTTCCCTTAAAATCCCGCCGCAACTTAAGGCACCCGCTTGTATTTTCATCCTTCAACCAAGTCTACACACATGCATATATACAAACATATCCATATCCAACCCCAGGAGCGAACCTTGATTCATCGACCTGACGTGACTTTCCTCCGCACTACTTAATGCTCCTTCCTCCGCTTGACCCACGTGAATTTCAACAGGTACTTTATCGTCATGTAAATTATATCGGACCTCGCCTCGAATCGGATTGACTTCCGCCCCCAGGGATGGAACTAGCGTGTCAAGATCCAGGTCCCAAAGGCGAATACCGATCGTTCCTGATGGTAACGAGATACATAAATGTTAAAATAATGAAACCAAACTACATGCAGTCGGCACATCTGAAGATGTGTTGTGTCTCAACAGAGGAGCAAAAACGCAAGTATCAGCGTCGAAAAATATTACCTGGACCGTGTGCAACCGGAACATACAGCCATCAAAACCTTCTCCGCGGCTAATTATACATACTCCAGCGGATTTCCAGTCAGCCTCGGAAAGTCTGAGGTGTTATTGAAACATCTGAATCACTGCTTTAATCTAAATACAGAGTGAAATTTTCATCGGCGGCCGGGGAAGTTGAAGAGGACTCGTCAAATGTGAGGTAGTAGACCGAACGAGCTCAAAGCCCCGCGCCGACTGAGCCGCCCATGTGTGATTCTGGGCTCGATTATCCGTTCTCTGTCAAATGTAGAACATTCAAACCATAAATCAACGTCAAGTTCAAGCGACAAAATCTATCATCGCGCGCCGACCGAGCGAACTCTCAGCCGCGCATTCCTGAATCTGGGTTCGATCATGCGGCCTCTGTCAAATGACTTGAGAAGTTCAATCAAAAATCAAACATCAAGTTCAATCCATTCAGGCAATGGAAGCAGTTCTATGGTCGATATGGCATGGCATTCAGGGCATTGGTATATATATGCATGTACAAGGTTCAGGATAGTGTCAGATCATAACGAACTTGAAGGTGGTAGGTAGCTGAGGGAATATCCATATTACAATCACTGAAACACAATGAGTTGAGTCCGAAAGAAAAGGAGCCGGGTTCAGACCTAGAGGTGCGGGATGTAATCACTCCAGTTCACATCTGTGAGAGCGCCCGGTGGAGGGGCTCGAAGAGCGATGAGAGGGAGTGTGATGAGGAGGAGGCGGGCGATGGTGTAGAGCGGAATGGTGAATCCCGCAAAGATTCTGACAATTATCCGGTCATAGCCGTAATCAACTAGATCAATAAGGGCCAAGCCCATTGCGAAGCCAGAAGGAATTGCAGCAACCAATGCTGAGCAGGACCTCCACATCCACATTTCAGCAGTGGAATGGAAGGCCGCGTTCCAGGCCATGCAGTGGAGAGCGCCAAAAATGATGCCGGCAAGACATTCAATGAACAAACTGTATAAGAACTTCTCTTTATCGCTATCATTCGTGGACCAGAATGATGGAACCGAGGTGTGTGATGTTGGCTTGTAATCCCACGAGCTGTAACTGCCCGTCAGGGTCCCAACGAGCCTCCACCAGCTGTAGCTGTCCATCAGGGCCTCAACGAGCCCCTTCCCAAATCTTCCCTTGCAGTTAGCTTCTCCCTTCCGTCCCTTCTCCCCACCGGAAACTATGCTAACCTCAGGTTGATTGTCAAGAGGTTCGCCGGTACGCGTGTCCGTGACCTCACGAGGTCCGACCTGAATCGGATGCTGGACATCCAGAGGTTTGTTCCACCAGAGGATCCAAATGGAGACGTTAACAACGGCAAAGGCCAAGGTAGTGACCTCGAGCTCGGTTACGGCAATCTTCTCGCCGACGCGGGCCAAACACTGTGTCATGAACCAGAGTATCTGGACAAGTGCCACGCCTTTCGATAGCGCGTCACCCTTGCTTTTGTCCTCTATCTCCTCCACTTTGACAGCACGTATATCAAGGAGATATTTGGTGGGAGTTGCAACAGAAACATTCCAATGACAGAGTTGCGCCGAAGTTGTAACAGGATGATGGCCAATGCGCGACACGAATCCACCCATGGAGATAAAGAACCCGTGGGTTCGGGAGACTTCATATTCTGTGCGAAATCAGTACCTTCTCTGACGCCGACAAAACAAAAGTACCCACCTTTCGCGTACCAGCAAGCAGCAAAAAACTGTCTGGCCGCGAACCCCACCATCAGTTCCGGAGCGATGACCGCGATGAGCATCAGTCCCAATCTTCGTCCGAAGAGGGCCAGCCGACTCTGATTGGGCGGCGGCACGTTTGGGTGCACCGAAACCCAAGTGCAGGCGAAAATCGTGGCGAGACAACCCCACACGATGTCGAATAGCTTCCGGCAATTGTTGATATCATCGCAGGAGTCCGTCGACGCTCTAGAGTCGAGGTGATTTGCGGGCAGTGGGTGGCCGCTTGTGGAGAGGGTACGGATGAGGAGTAGGAGGAGAAGCATTGGGGTGTCCCGTTAGCGGGATGGTGAGAGATGGGAGGAAGATGTTTACCGGCGCTTGTTCGGAGATGATTCTGATCGGACAGCCTCTACAGCTTTGTATGCTGTATTTTAAGCGCTGACAGAATTCATCTACGGGCACTGTAGACCAGTGCGGCTATGTCTTGACAGCTCGAGTGTTCTCAGGGTCACCGTGTCTTCCGTCGGCGAGACGTCTCACCGCTCAAACAACCCTTTGGTTTTCAAACAGGTATATATATTTCGGTTTCAGACTCCGCAATGCAGAAGGCGCGGTAAACTATGTACTAATATTCTCTGGGACATACGGACAGAGCTCATGCATTGCAAGCAAGTAAATCTAGCCTTGCAAAATCAGAAAATCATGCAGAGTAGCAATGGATCCGTAGATCAGAACGTTGTGTTCATGCCCCAATCAACATGAGGCTTTACTCTCGTGCACCACAGAATGAACAACACATTTGGTCAATGGGGAAGGCAGATGTAATTCTTAATTGAAACTGAAATTAACATCCTCGGTTAAAATGTGTCAAAGAATCAACCACCCCCGGTGTTCACGGCGTCAATGCTCCATGAACCTGCTTTAATACCACGAGATGAACAACCAAGCTCATTGCCGGAACTGGGATTCAGCATCCGGCGATCTCGGGTGAACCGCACCGTCGTCCGAAGCAGATGAGGTTCGACTTTTTTCTAGGAAAAATCTCTCGTCTTTTCGTCCCCGTTGGTCCTTACGCGTAACTACGTATGTAGGGTTAAACGCCAACGAACCGGACTAATAGAAGATCTAGGACAGTCTGCGCTGGGAGGGATTCTCGACGAAGTGGCGCCTTGAGCCATTTCCGCACGAATGGAAAGTATGAATCGTGCGGATCTATGTGGGTGGGAACTTTACATTCACTTTTGCGAACTCTCTCCTCCCCAATAAATCTTTCGGAATGACACTACCAGAGAAGGCGGGGAAGACGCGGTCATGTGATCAGATGTGGAGACGCGTCGAAGCCCCTATCTTCTCGTTCCGGAGGATTATCAAAATTGGTGGCTTTGCGATGACTGCGACTCGTTTATTACATAAACCACTGCTTTTTCCATCTCTTCCTATCTCCGAGTCAATCGCTTGTTGGTAGTTTTCCTACATTACTAATTTATATACCTAGGAAGCAGCCGATACAACTGATGGTCGCCTGCGCGCTCTATCGCAGCTCGAGTTAAAATGAAAGCAGCCTTCATAAGTGTTTCCCACGTACGCACAATGTTCAATATGCAAGTACCGAATAATTGACGTCAAAGTGCGCACTACAGAGGTTATGCCGTTCTTAAATTTCGCCGAATCTCCCCGCATCCGCCGCCATACCAAGACGTTTGATATTTACGAGACTCACTCTCATCGCTCGTGAGCTATTTTTCCACCCAAATAATAGGTAGATCACCCGGGTAGGAAGAAATGAATGAAAGCCGCTCCGGTTAATTTAAGGGGGGACGGATATTTCTGTCCAGCGTCTGCTCCACGTCGAGTCTGCCGAAGAGTAGTTCAAGCGCTCACCAGGCTTGCTATGGCGAGCAGATCCAAGAGCCTCGGCGGGGCGGGCGGTGATTCAGCGCGTTCTCCGAGTCCCGAGTTGAATGTCGGCATGCGGCACATAACCCACCCTTCGTCGTATCACCCTCCTGAGCGTCTATTTCACCATTGGCAGCGTAACAAAGTGCTGACAATGCTGTGGAACGATGCTAACATTGGCATGCGACTACGCGCTGTTACCCCGTGCGGGCCGGTGGGGATGGGAGCAGATCCCCCAGCGCTTGCCTTCTGCTTTCCAAACAGATCCGCTGCATGTTTATCATGCTCTACCCTACCTGCCACCAATTGCGCTGCATTTACTTGACCACGACGAAAAACTCACGTACGTATTTAGTCTCCCTTCTCTCCCTTGCTTTGTCCTCATCTGACATTCCCATTGGACCCGGCGCGATTCTCAACGGCACCGTCGGCAGCCAACGACCCATGATAAGAAGCAATACACTGGCGCGTATGAGGATCCTTGTCCTCGCGGCTAATGCCTGGACGCTACGCCAGTGCTTTCGCTCTCACCTGGTTGTGCGTGCCATTTTCTCTACTAATAATAGTCCATTTCTCTGCACAGTGCCTCGCTCTGATGCAGCGCATCTGCATGTGTGCGTCCATCCCGTGTTCGTGATTCAATCTCATTGCTATTCTCGAGATTCTTATCCCAGACGATGATAGGTCGTCCCGAAAATCCTTCAGATATTCAGCGAGATTTTCATCTTCGACTGGCCGATCTGATGCGCAGGGTGGTACGTATGCGTACTTCGTTTCGAACGGTGTGGAAGGGGAGGATGACCCGCTCGTCGCTCTTGCACCCGATCCTATTTTCGTACTTACTCCTCGGTACAGCGGTGATCAAACCGGGTATTTGTTCCGCAGGTACACAGGTCAAGATGAATTCCTTTCTCCCCCGAACTACCACCATCGACGCGACCAGTGAGTGACCCGAGAGCGCCTCGCCAGTGAACACAATCTAGCTGAGCTCTACATTTTCGCCTCTACCGAGCCTTTCCGAGCCACACCCGTACTTCACGCCCACACGGCACATTCCGTATCCATCACTGGATTTCCCTTCCACGTCTACAACATTCTCGGGACCTTTCTTCATATCTTCTGCTTCACCCTTGCACCCCGTATCTCAGGTGACCGACCCATATATCTGTCTACCAGACCCGAACTCAGTTCTGCGACAACGGCCGAGGTACTTCTGATGGTTGTTTCAGACCTTCCCGCAGATGTGATGCTTTAAGATGCATTGATACATCGTACGGACTCGCCCAATTACGCCTCTCTCGCGGCGTTCTTGGAATGTCGTTCAACTTATTGCTGGCACTGCATAGGTTCTCTGCTTCGGAAATCCACCGATTCCCGTCATCATGCATGGTATAGCTAAAACTGCGCGGTGAGCTACGCTTCAGCCATTACTTTGCTGTACGTTTGCATTGCCACTAGAAGAACGTCAGTTTATAATTAACGGAGGATAGCAACTGCCGTGATCGTACATAAGGTGACGGAAGGCCATTGGTGGCTGTAAATCTTCGCCCCCTTCATCATCCTGACTACTCAACTCCCCATGCCGTCCGTCGTGCAAAACATCGACGTGAACAGTCCGCTAGTGCAATACTCAGGGCAGTGGGTGCTGGGCGGGGCGGACGGCGACCCCGAAATTGTCAAGTAAGTCATCAGTCATCGAGTTTCGGGATTTGAGACGCGCGTCCCTAACCTCCCAAGATACGACAAGAACACATTTGTCTATTGTGGTACAGCGCCATGTTCCGCCACCATCCAATTTAACGGCACAGAAGTTCACGTTGTTGGAGCATACCGAACGAATTCAATTCCTTATCAGTGCATATCCACGCTATCTCGAACCGGTGCCGTTCCTCATATTTCAATCCACACAGAGTCGTCCTCGACGGTGAAACATTTGGGCCATTTTCAGACGCCATAGTCTCGGTCGAACAATTTCAGGTGGACTTGTTCAATCGAACGGGCATGGCGGCAGAGCTGCACACTTTGACTATTTCCAATCTTGCCCAAGGCGCCCACACGAACTTGAACCTCGACTATGTCAGTTTCCTTTTAATCGTGACCATCATCTCGTAAGGGACTGAACGCGTTGCACGTAGTTCACCTGGACGAACAACATTAATTCTCTGGAGAGTCTCCGTCTTCAAGATGACAGCCCCGCATTCTCTTACCACCCTCCCACGGCCTGGATCTCAGACATAACGAACTTGAATCTGCCTGGATTCGACGGAGGAACTGGACAGTGAGTACCGTGCTCTATATCCGAGTGCAATTTTCTTATTTGATCCGCCAGTATAACTATCGAAAAAGGCGCCACTGTGGCTTTCACATTTACGGTACGAGTTCACCCACTACCGTGATTTTTTTCCAACTCCGTCCTGTGGCAGGGGGATCGAGTGGCGCTGTACGGTGCCATTGGCTCGCAGGGTGCGCCGTATACTGTCCAGATCGATAATGCCAGCGGTTCCAGCTTCAATGCACAGCGGAAAATTTCGTCTTCGTCCGCTCCGCTCTCCGATTACCTGGCGAGTCAGATGCTTTTCTACACGGACAATCTGCAGCCAGGAAACCACACTGTCACAATCACCGCCAACCTTGTCTCACCGACACAGGACTTCACGATCGACTACGCGGTCGTCGATGGCACGGTCAACACCATCCCGTCGGGCGTAACCATTCCCACTCAATCGTCAACAATATTGTGAGTATTCTGATATTTTTCGCGTTGAATCTCATCCACCCATTCAAGGCAGAGTGCGGGAGCTCGGTATGGCCCGAAAACTATCCCCATCGACCTCCTTGGTTCACCGACACATTCTAGTCTAACAGATTATCCCTCGGCCGAGATCACCGGGCTGATTTCCAGCACCGCCGCGCTTGGACTGTTCTCCGGCCTTTGCCTGATTTACATCTTCTATCTGCGCAGGCGGCTGCAGAGCAAGTCATTTGACGACATCACCACAGCGGCTGGGTCCACCGCAAAAAATCTCACTCCGCGACCTCCTCTGACTGCGGAGACGTCCCAGCAATCCTCCGCTCTGCCCTCGATCACGCCATTTCTTCTAGAAGCAGCGCGACCGCGAATGGCCAAAGTCACTACAGTACGTCTGCGTTTCTTCTTCACAAACACGGGGGATATTGACTACGTTCTGGTGAGACTTCGGAAGGACAGGTTCAACCTCCGGGATATGACACGCTGGAGGGGACATCGTAATGATACCTCCGACCACCACTGGCGACGGGCTCGGCGTGTCGTCTGTTGAAAAATACCAGTGGAGCAATATATTTTGTATATACCCGTTCAGATGGTAACGGTGTTCCTCCGATGCGCTATCTTACTTGTCTTGATTTTGGCTCAAATTTAAATGATTTGAATCACTGTAGCCTTACGCTTGGAAGACAGATCTCTCTCTCAACCACGAGAGCTTCGACACACCGACCTGGATGGCGCAGACCTTGACCACTGGTAAGACTACACAGAAAAATTTCCCGAAAAGGTACGTTGTACCTCTCTGGCAGAGTTATCGTTGTACGTTGGTCTTGGCATTTGTACCTTCGTTGAAGTCTAATTACTATGTACTGTCCGAAAACGACGCATCTGTGGAATCGGCTCAAGCTCAGAGTTCCACCACAGCAGTCATGAATTTCCGAGTTCCATGAAGAATGTAAAAAAGCTCCTGCAAGTTCGGAAACTCGACGTTGTTCAGACGCCCAATCGCGGCTGCCGCGGGACTGAATCGAAGGCTCGAGCCGGCTTCCCAAAGTCTGAAGCTAAGCCACCTCTCTCTCATCCTGGACGCGGTCTCTGTCGAATGACTTCGAGATTTCACCCGAAACCAAACACACAAGTTCAAGCGACAAAATTCATCGTGCTCGGGATTTAATGGGCTTGCGCATCGCCTAAGCGAACTCGGGAGCCGCGCACATGTGCTGTGCGGCCTCTGTCAAATGACTTGACAAGTTCAACCAACAAACAAGCAAACACTAAGTTCAATCGCTTTAAATTATGGAAGCAGCTCTTATAGTCGACGTTCAATGTCAATACGGGCCTTCTATACCACAACACGGTGCATGATAGTCCAGATCATAACGAACTTGAAAGCGACAGGTAGCTGAGTGAATATCCATAGTAAAATCACCGAAAGAAAATAAGTGGAGTCATGTCCATGAGGGTCTTGTATAACACGTAAATACACAACACGGTGCAGGAGTCCAGATCACAACGAATTTGAATGCAGTAGGCAGCTGAGTGGATATCCATAGTAGAATCACTGCGACGAAATGAGTGGAGTCCGAACCAAAGAGGAGCCGTGTGCAGACCTAGAGGTGCGGGATATAATCACTCCAGTTCACCTCTGTGAGAGCGCCTGGTGGAGGGGCTCGAAGAGCGATGAAAGGGAGTGCGATAAGGAAAAGGCGGGCGATAATGTAGAGTGGAATGGCCAAGAACATGAAGATTTTCCCGATAGCTAGGGCCGACTCGGAATGCACATTGAGTAGATTTACTTCGACAAGGAGCAGGCCTATTGCGCAGCCTGAAGGAATTGCGGCAACCAATGCTGAGCAAGACCTCCACATCCACATTTCAACGGTGGAAGGGAAGTCCGTCATCCAGCCCGCGCAGTGGATAGCGCCAAAAACGATACCGACAAGACACTCGATGACGAGGCATTTGATGAGACTGATATGCTGTTGGTCGTCAAAGTTTGTGGACCAGAATGAGGGAACATTTATGGACCAGAATGAGAGAGCAGAGCTCCCTGATGCCGGCGTGTAAACCCACGAGCTGTATCTGCCCATCAAGGCCCCCAAAAGCCTCTTCCCACGTCTTCGCCAGCGGTAAGGGTCTCCGTTCAGTGTGGCAGGAGGTTCGCCGGTGAGCGTGTTCGAGCCGTCATGAGTTCCAACCGAAATTGGATGCTGGACATCAAGAGGTTTCTTCCACCAGAGGATCCAGATGAAGAAATTGACAATGGCAAAGGCCAAGGTAGTGATTTCGAGCTCAGTGACAGGGAGTCTCTGGCCGACACGAGCCAAACACGGAGTGGTGAACCACAGTACCTGGACAAGCGCCACGCCTTTAGATAGCGCGTCGCCCTTGCTTTTTTCCTCCATCTCCTCCACTTTGACAGCACGTATATGGATGAGATATTTGGTGGGAGTTGCAACAGAAACATCACAAGGACCGAGTTGCGCCGAAGTTGTAACAGCATGATGGCCAATGCGCGACACGAATCCACCCATAGAGATGAAGAATCCGTGGGTTCGTGAGATATTATATTCTACGTGAGATAAGCACCCTCCCCGACACCGAGAAATGAACAAGGTGCACCTTTCGCATACCACCGTGCAGTAAAAAACTGTCTTGCTGCAAACCCCACCATCAGTTCCGGGGCGATGACCGCGACGAGCATCAGTCCCAATCTTCGTCCGAAGAGGGCCAGACGACTCTGATTGGGCGGCGGCACATTTGGGTGCACCGAAACCCAAGTGCAGGCGAAAATTGTCGTGAGACAACCCCACACGATGTCGAATAGTGTTCGGCAATTGTTGATATCATCGCAGGAGTCCGTGGACACTCGAGAGTCGAGATGATTGCGCGGTACTGGGTGGCCGCTTGTAGAGAGCGTACGGATGAGGAGTAGAAGCAGGAGCATTGGGGTGTCCCGTTAGCGGGATGGTGAGAGATGGGAGGAAGATGTTTACCGGCGCTTGTTCGGAGATGATTCTGATCTGACAGCCTCTACAGCTTTTGTATGTTGTATTTTAAGCGCTGACAGAATGCATCAACAGGCACTGTAGACCAGTGCGGGGGGACCTTTGAAGGCGGGACCCAGAATTTACAGCTCTGCGATGGCCCAACCAAAACCTAGCCTGGCTACTCTAGTCTCTTATCACAGGAATGCGTGGAATCAGTTTGGGTGTTGCACAATTTCTCCCGGGCTCCAAAGTCACGGCATTTCCAAATTCCCACAAACCGGCGCGAAGGACTTTAGTCAAGCCATCTCGGACATTCGAAAAGTGTTCTCAGGACCCGGACGATCTCGAAGTCCACGGACTCTCTACCATTACACGGGATAAGACGCAGGATAAATTTGGAGCCCAGATATGTCCCCTTTCGCAACGTGCCGCCCGCGCCCAACACGCACCCCAGACATCCCCACACGTCCATCCCAGCCAAAAAATCACGCGCGCGCAAAGTTCTCGAGCTAGCACTCTTGCTCTCTCGAACGCGAATAATGTCAGGCGCCGCCGCATCATGACGCATCGCACGAACAAGAGCCGAGTCAAAGTACGCACGGAGCCGTGTACAAAATAGTACAGCCCATCGCAGGAAAATAACGGCATAAAAAGTGCCGCAAACAGCGGCGCACTCGAGTCCGGACACACCCCCCAAAAAATGAAAGCGCCCCGCCCCCAATGACCACTGTGACGGCGTATAAAAATACTATCACGTATCGATAAGATGTATCGTTAATCACAATACGTGAGTGAGTGGGTCCAGAATCAGAATAAGTCTCTCTCTGCTGCTCAACACGTCTCGATCCACGGGATGAAGAATACCAAAGTCTTTTGGGAGTGGATTCGGTTTCTGAGGAACGTACACGCTGGGTGTATGCTTCCGCCGAACTTCCGCACAGGACTAGGTAGACTAGGAAACCGGTAACAAGGCTACTTGAGAGGGAAAAGATAGTTATGCGTGGTTTCGATCTTTACGAAGACCAGAGGATGAAAGTACAAAACTGAGGCAAGTTGGTTCAGTGAATGCAAGACTTGAGTTCAACCTTATAAGAGATCCACCACTGATGGCAGGACTCTGCAGGAAGCACTCAAATGATGGGAGTTTTTGGGGGGGAAAGGGAACTTATATTGGGATGCTAACTAGCGGTATTTATATGTAACGAAACACGCTTGGCATCAGAACATAGACAATAAAAAGACAGACACAAAAGAGTTACAACAATAAGGTGGAACAATAAACTGAATGAAACCATTGAAATGTGAGACTCTTCTATTGTTCTTGAATGAGTCAACAAAAAGAACTGTTGTGATTGGCTCCAAAGCATGGTTCAGTTAACAATAGAGCATGTTGAATTATCCGAGTTTTCGGGTCCTGGTGGTCCACAGTCCGGATATGGAATTTCTGCGGTATTGAAGACAAGAAGGCGAGGTGAGACCGAATCAGAATGTGAAGAATTGAATTCGGGTTCCCTCCGAGATAGTATTTGGGGATTTTAAATAAATGAGTGGTGCCTTTGAATGTGATTGAAATAGTATTCATGAGAAACCAATTTATTGGTGTCACACCACTTGCCACTCGCCGCTCGCCAATCGCCGCTCGCCAATCGCGCCCGAAATAATCTAGACGGGAGGGAGCGTGTCCGACTCTGACCAGCCGCAGAACATAATCCGCGCAAGACGAATCGAAAAAAAGCGCGCTCCCTCAAGGATGCACCAAAACTCGTCTCTCTCGCACTCTCCCTCTCCAAAAAAAAGCCTCGACGCGCAACAAAAAAAAAACCACTCCCTCTCCCTCTTGAACAACGAAGTAAAAAAACCCACCTTATCCGCACTCAACGCGATGGGTGCGCCCGCGGCGCCCTCGACGTCCGCGATGCTGTAGTCGAGTTTGTCGTAGAGGGCGCTATATATCAAGAGGAGTAATCAGTACGCTTGAATTGAGGGAGTGGGCATTTAAATGGAAGAGAAAGAAGGAGGGGAATGGACAATAGAGGAAAATAGAAGTGGAAGAGAAGAACGAGCATGTCAAGCGGACGCGGAGCAGTAGAAGTACGAGAGCGCATGCGCAGGACGAGTGCCAGGATGAGTAATAGAACTCGGTGCGAGAGCGCAGCACAAGTAGAAGTGCGCGCGCGCAGAACGCAGAGCCGAAGTGCAGCACCGAGGCGATGCGGGTAGATGGATTGATGGATGGAGGGATACGCAAGCCGGCGTGCAGTACGCAAAATACAGTACGCAAAACGCCGCAGGCGCGAAGAGGAGGAATGCCTACGGCGCAGACACTCCACTCACACTGTCAAACAACCGCGCCAAAAAAAACTGCAAACCCCCGCCCAAAACCCCCAGAAAAAAAACGCACAATGCATACTGTACCGCCGTGTATGGTAGCAACCGTAACGCGTAACACACGGCCAAAATGTTGCCTAAAGTGCGTGCATAACGCGAAAAAATTGACTTTTACGGGTAATGGAAGCTATTTTTCGGGCCTGCGGCGCCGAGAATTGCCCTATTTGGAAGGTTTCGGACCTAAAACGGCAGGTGGTTGCTAACTTACAATAGTTACATCAGCGTAACACACTCCCAGCTGTTGCCTCCATACACGGCGGTACAGTATGCACTCTGAATCAAAAGCCACTCAAAGAAAAGAGAAAGAAGAAGAAGAAAAGAAAAGGCACGCACCGCGCCTCCATCCCTGCAGCGCTGACCATGTCGTAGACGCCGGGGACGAGGATGGAGCCGTCGAGGGCGACGAGGTGGACCATGAGCGCGAAGAGGCCCGTCATGGGCTCGTGCACGGTGCGGTTGAATACGCCTGTGATTATGTGTATTAGTATTGGGTACGTAGTGTTGGTAGCATTCTTGGCTCGAATATTACGCGGAGGGAGGGAGGGAGGGAGGGAGGGAGGGAGGGAGGGAGGGAGGGAGATGGTGGGGAAGCGGGAAGGAAAGAGGGAGGAGGATGGTAGAGAGCAGGGAGGAGGAGTATGGACAGGGATGGAGATGGAAATGGGGGAAAGGAAGGAGGAAGAGGGTAAAATGGGAGGGGGAGGAATGCAAAGGGAAAGAGAATGAAAGGAATGCAAACGACGACGCACCGGACTGCAAGTCGCGCGCGGGGCCCGAAATCGTGAGTTTAAAGTACACGAGCCCACGGAGGCCATATGTGAGCGCCGGCGTGCGCGTGTTGAGCCAGTAGTTATCGCTCTGTCCCCGAGTAAAATATTCAGCAACGTACATGCAAACGAAGGGAACGAACGACGCAGACTCACACTACATACAATCCACATCCTTGAACCATCCGTCCTTCTCCCGCTCAACCAGCTCATCCAGCCCCCTCGCTCCCATTCTCCTCCATCCCCTCAAAGCAGAACACCAGATTCATCGGCAACGCCGTCTGCGTCTCGTGGTGTCACTGCAGCACGTTCACTCACCCCAACACTGGGCCCTTGTCGTCGCTGCTCCCCCTCCCCATCAACCTCCCATCCTTCTCTTCGGTCAGAATGAACGGCTCCGACGTCCAGCCATCGCTCAGCGCGGCGGGTTGCACGTCAAAGTGCCCATATATCAAGACTGTCTTCTTCTTCGGGTCGTCCCCGATCTTTCCCAGGATGGCGGGCGGGAGGTCCAAAGTCTGCCCGTCCATCACATGCGTGCCGAGCGGGACTTGTTTGAGCGTGACGCCGACGGCGTGCAGCTGGCCCGCGAGCCAGTCGGACATCTTGTGCACATGGGGCCGGAAGGCGGGGTCGCCGGAGATGGACGGGATGGCGACGGCCTCGCCGAGCCGCGTGATGAATTCGCTAGTGTGGGCGTCGATGTAGCTGAGGAGGGCGGGAGGGGCGGCCATCGTCGTGCGAGCTGCCAAACGGACTCAGGTAGTGGGCTGTTTTCCCCCTAGATAATTGTTTGAACCTGACAGATGGCCCGGCAGTCTTGGCCACGGGACATGACAACGTAACATCGGCGGTTGCCGAGAGGTTGTTAGACAGACTTTTGGGCGCTCCGTTGAGCGCTTCCGAAGTGGCGCAGTCAAGGGAGTTTCGGCGGATACCGCGGACCATCGACGGGGGTGCTTCCAAAGTCCTGGCGCGCGAAAGCTTATCGGGCAGACATAATCAATTTTATAAAGAAAGATTCCTCCATCCAACTCCCCCTGCAATAGATCAGTGCCGCACAAACCTGGCACTCCACACGCACCCATACCAATAATCATCATCCCATATCGCCGGATGCAAACAGCACCAGCGCCGGACAAACCCCACGAATCTGCGCCACCACAAATGGCCAGTGGGCTCAGCCATGACGGGCTCGTCTATATTGGTGTCGTGTCGCAACACGGGAGTGCGAACATGGGCCGAACGGAAGCAAGGGAGAAACAACTCGGAAGATGGACACAGGATTTAGTGCGGGCGCTTCACCGATGGGGTAGAGGCAGATAGATGGATGAGTCCGGCTGATGGACCGAGCGCTGTGCTCTCAATAACTTACGTCCGCGTGCCTCAACTGTTGCGTTCGAAGCAAGCGCCACCGTGTAACTATGAGCGTCATTACACTGGGAGATAAGTGAAGAGGCCGAAGTGGAGGGTGGATATAGTAGAGCATATTGATATGCATCTATAGTGCTCACTATACTGTACTATTTCGACCGAATGTTCAGGTGACGGGTGACGGAGTGAACTGAATAAGTCGCACTTAGGGGGATGATGGGCTATATGGGTTCAGCGCCTACACGCCACATATATAGAGCGGAATCCCGTAAATATCGCACATTCCTCCCTTCCCCTCCTGTAGCGCATCCTTATATCAGCATGTCTAAAATTGAAGTTGTAAGACTGTTTTGCGATTCTATATATCAACTACTGATACGATACAGGATAGTGCCATTGTTACTTCCGATGATGTACAGGTTTCTGAACCTAGCTCAGGTACTTGGGATGCTGGAGACAAAGTGAGCATGCCGAAATTGACCATACATAAACAGAGCTGATGGGAAGTAGAATACTGCTGTGTCTTCCGGTGACTCTAGGGATCGTGATGGCCCTACCTTTGCTGCAGTGGTAAGCACATCAATATATTGTTCGGTCAAACCTGAAACTATGTAACTAGGACTGGGGGAGTCCAGATATGATACCGAGAATGATGGAGCTTGTAGAGCGGACACCTATAGGCCACCCAGATCTCGCAAGATATCACCACTCTTTGGGGAAAGGATTGAGGCTCAGATATATGGATTCCGGGGACTTAGTTGATCTTGAAGCCTCGTTGAAGAACAATCAGGTCGCAGTGGACCTAACACCTGAAGGCCACCCAGATAGAGCAAAACATCTGAGGGGTCTTGCTGCACCTTTCAGAGCTCGATATCGGAGCTCAGGGGAATTGAAGGACCTTGAGGCAGCACTGCACATAAATCAAGAGGCAGTAAAGCTGACTCCCAAAGGACATCCTGATAGAGCAAGATATCTGTACAGCCTTGGTGTTTCTTTCGAAGACCGGCATGAGAAGCTGGGACATCAAGAAGATCTCAAGGCTTCAATCCAAACAAAGCAAGAGGCAGTAGACCTGACTTCAGAAGGGCACCACAGTAGGGCAGGGTATCTGCACAGTCTAGCTTCATCTCTTGGAGAATACTACCAGAAGTTTGGAGATCTGGAGTACCTTGAAGCTGCACTGCAGATACAGCAAGAGGCATTAGAGCTGACTCCAAGGACACACCCTGATAGAGCAGTCAATTTGAATAATCTTGCTGGTTCAGTTACACAGAGATATCGCAGGTTGGGAAATTTGGATGATGTTGAGGCTTCAGTGAAACTATCTCAAGAAGCAGTGGAGCTCACTCCAAAAGTGCACGGAAACAGAGCAGACCATCTGCAAACCCTTTCTATAGTACTCACCGATCGATATCGGAGATTAGGAGATCTGAAGGACCTTGAGGCTGCACTGCATGCTAATCAAGAAGTAGTGGATTCAACTCCCCATGGGCATCCTGATAGAGCCAGATTTTTGCATGGTCTTAGTGTGTCTTATGGGGATCTATTTCGGAGGTTGAGAAATTTGAAGGATGTTAAGGCTGCACTGGCTGCAGCTCAAGAGGCAGTGAATCTGACTCCAAAAGAACACCCTGAAAGAGCAGGTCGTCTTCAAGCTCTTGCTACAGGATTGAGACAACATCATGAGTTTTCGGAAAATCTGAAGGACCTTGACGATGCACTTCATGCAGACAAAGAAGCGGTAGAGTTAACTCCCAAGGGCCACCCTGATAGAGAAGGACTTCTGCCCGGTCTTGGTTTATCATTCAGAAATAGATACATCAGGGTTGGGGATCTGAAGGACCTCGAGGCTGCAGTACAGGCATTTACAGAAGCGGTGGATCTAACTCCAGAAGGGCATCAGAATAGAGCAAGCCATCTGCAAAGCCTCGCTGTATGTCTGAAAGCAAGATATCACAGGCTGAGAGATATAAAGGACCTTAGGGCAGCACTGCAGATGCAGCAGCAAGCAGTAGACCTGACTCCGGAAACACACCCTGATAGAGCACTGCTACTGCAAAATCTTGCTTTGATTTATTCAGATCAATACCGCGAGTTTCGCAAGCCAAAGGACCTTGTTGCCATCTGCACTTACTATAGTGAATCTTTCAAAATCCCTTCCTTAGATCCTGAAATATCTTGGGAAATGGCTCTTCAATGGGCTTCATTTGCAGAGACCATATTGCAAACATCTGATTGTGTACCTGCTTATATGTATGCCTTTGGTCTACTCCCCGAAATCCTTTGGCTTGGACATTCCATCCCTGTACGTCATGATGCTATCCGCAGACTCGAAGTTGCACAAGTCACTTCAACTGCTATACAGATCTGCATGTATCTGTCTAATCTCATTCCTGCAGTCGAAATTATGGAGCAGGGATTGGCCACTGTATTTCAGCAAATGCTTCAGCTCAAGACAGATATGAAAGGAATCAACCCTAGTCAGGCCCAAGATTTGCAAAACCTTTCATCTCAGCTCTACAGTGGAACCTCTGACAATCGAATGACTCTTGTAAATGAACGAAATGGACTACTTGAAGATATTCGCAAGCGGCCAAGTCTTGAATACTTTCTTCTTCCAAAACCCTACAAGGCTCTTTGCCATGCATCTCAAGGAGGTCCTGTGGTAATTCTGAATAGTCACAGATATCACTGTGATGGGATCATCATTCTTAATCCCACTTCAGAGCCAGCTCATGTTTCATTCCCAAATGTTACACTGGATCTGCTAAAATCACACCGAGAAGAGCTCAAGGAATTGCTTAGTCGTTGCAATGTCAGATTCCGCGGAGAGTCATCAGCCTCTAGACTCTTTGGCCATAGAGAGCAGGTTTCCTCCAAATCAACCCAGGAGTGCTTCAGAGATATATTGGACTGGCTTTGGACTCATGTTGTTGCCCCTGTCTATCAGGTGTTAGCATCAGTGAGTGAACCATTTATTTCAGCATAACTTGATGTTTATCTTCTACAGCATGGCATCTATTATGGTAGACTCTGGTGGTTACCAACTGGTGCATTTACAGAACTACCCTTGCATGCAAGCCCTCCAACAGACCAATTTATCCATTCCTATACGGCAACCCTAGGTTCCCTTTTGGATGCACATAGTAAAAGGACATCCAGTATAGTGCAGAAATTCACTGTGGTCGGAGTAACACATACTGGTCCTGGGAGAGTCAATTTGCTGAAAGGAGTAGAGCAAGAAGTCAAAAAAATCACTTCTATCATTAAAGAACATCATGATGTACAGTGTCTTGAAGGGGAACAAGCAACAGTCGATGCTGTAGGCCTCCAGATACAGGACTGCTCTTGGGCTCATTTGGCTTGCCATGGAAGACAAGATTTGGTTCACCCAACAAAAAGTCATCTCCAACTGTATGGAGGCATCTTGGACTTGGAAACAATTCTTCGGATGCCTTTCTCAAATGCACAAGTTGTCTTCCTTGCGGCATGTCAGACAGCTATGGGAGATGCTGAACTCATGAATGAATCATTTCACCTTGGGGGAGGATTTATTGCTGCAGGTTTCCGGGGTGCAATTGGAACTATGTGGTCCATGAATGATGAAGATGGTCCACTGGTTGCAGAAATTGTCTACTCTCACCTCTTTCGTAATGATCAACAGCCTCAGGCTAGTGAGGCAGCAGAGGCTCTACAGCTTGCAGTAAAAGAGTTGAAGCAGAAAAAGGTTCCTTATGAGCGATGGATACCCTTCATTCATATGGGAATTTAACAGTGTTTAATTTTTTTGTTCAAGTATCCAATCTGAATCTTAGTATGATTGGTAAAATAAAAGTGTGTCTTACAGTGACTAGGATTGGAATAAGATGAATCAGTGATCTCAAAACATATCTCAGTCAAGATGGTGAGGATAGCAATTGGATGAAGCAGTATGGATCTACCCTAATCACTGGGTTAGACAGATATAGGTGCTCAATCTCAAGATTGCGATGTCTGAAGCCTTTTTGAACCCCGCTCGGACATCTCCGACAGCCGCCAATGGCTGGTGAATGCCGAATGACTCCGGCTAAGCACCGGGACCCGGAGCACCTCGGCACAGCCTAAATTTGCACTCCGCCCCGGGCCCTCCGGCCGCAGCAGTATATTTATACGTGTGGTTCCTATTTATTTCCACCTCGACTCAAACAGCTCCTCAAAGGTCTCGGGAGCGCAGGCTTCGGTTTTCGAGGCTGTCATTCAACTTAGGCTCAAGAGTCAACGTCAAATGATTCCAGTTTAATGCTATATATCAAGTTGCGGTGGCGGTTGCGCAAACCTTTCTCTCTTTGGGCCCTTCTATATCATCGGCTTTTATTTCGGGGCTGCGAGACTGCACAAAGACTGAGAAAGGGTAAGAACACCATATACTAACCACAACCAATACCACACTGCGTGCAATACTGAGCAGCGGTCCTCCTTGCCTCCTCCTGGTGATCAAGGCCTTCAAGATGAAAACGTACCGTTTCGCACTTTTGCCAGTTAATCCCGCAGCTTTTCTTGACGGTCGTCCACACATCCCACCCTTCCCTGCTGGCATTCAAATCCTATCAACAACGACATGCTCACACTATGTTGTTTTTTCTTTCACACAATCAACTACAATCCCAGGTGTTCCAATGTGTCCGTTTATCTTCACTGTGTTTTGAAACTGTGCTCCGACCTCGCCGGAGGAAGGCGAAAGCTGTATCGATGACTGAGGCGAAGTGCCGGGGCGCGGAGCACCCCGGCGCGCTCTGGTATCTTTAATGTTCTTTGAAGGCTTGATCCAGCATGTGTGCCGATAATATTTTGACATTCGAAAGCTTGAATGTGATCTTGACATCCAACTTCATCTAGCAACTGGGTCGTTCCCTTTGTGTGATTGCAGTATAATGTTGTGATTCTCTGTTCGGCTGCACCGTTTATCCTCTTTCTTCGGTCTCCTCCTCCTCTCATTAGTAGAACTACATCTCAATTCAACCTCAAATATCGTGACTTCAATAATGCAAGTCGTTTTCTCGGATTGTTGTTTGTAGTTGAGCTTCAACACTTACGTGCTACTCTGGATCGGTAACATGTTATTATCTTCGCAGCTTGTATAGTCCATTTGATGTTGGTAAGCTTTTTGTGGCTAATCTGACCACAGTACATCTTTCTTTCATTATTTTATCTTATCTCACATTCTGTCAGATAAGTTTCGTTCCACTCAATTCACCCAAGATCATACCTTTCATTGGCAATCCCCTGTGATATTTCAATATCTGCGCAGTCTGTGTGCCAGTTTTCTTTCGTGCGTTTCTTCACTCGTTCGACATCCATCAACCTAATTAAATTCGCTACAGGTACCTTGTAAGAAATCTTTCGACGGGAGTTCAACTCCGTTTCCCGATGGTAAGCTTTGTGGCTCAATGGGACTACGGTACCTCTTTCTTTTAGCATTATATCTTGTCTCCTTGACTTTCTCTCATATAACCCTCGCTCCGTCAATTCACCCAGGATTGGAGCTCCTTGCCAAGTTCTGACGTTGCTGCAGATGCCTCTGATATTCGCTCTCGATTATTTTCAAGTCCAAGGTAAGATTTTGACCTTTCTCTGGATTCAGGCTGCTCACCTTTGTTACTTTCTAGCGGACATTTTTCGTTCTGCTACCATGCTATAATACTAATCCCATTTTTTTCTGATGATTTAGAGTCATCTCCCACTGCCGTCTCCTCCCTGACGTCCCCATAATCATGGGTTGACCGCTGTCAAGGTATGTGCACTATCAAATAGTTTGGTTCATTCTTATATTTGGGCACCTGAAATTTGTCTAGGATGTTGCAAACATTGCGTTCCAGCGATTCGAAACTTTGGCGCTTCATAACTTCGAACTGCTGCTAGTCCTAACGATTCAGACTTAAATCTGACTCTGATATTCGGCGAGTCGACCGTTGTCAAGATAAGTACACTATCAGATATTAGAGAGCTTGCGCAAAAGCCGCACAAGCCGCATGCGGCTTTTTGGCGTTGCGCAAAGCCGCATGCGGAAATCAGACCTGAGGTTACTGAGAAACCAAGTTAGTGGAGACGTAGTTGGGTTGACAGGCAAGTCCTGGTGAGTGAAAGAATTGCCTTACTGCGGCAACTGCTCTGTGCAGGACGCGAAAAGTGTGCGAAATCGGAGTGGAGCCGGAGTGATGGCTGGACAAACTGCTTCTGCAGCTCGCGCATCGACCAGATAGTAATTTGGATGGACACAATACAGTGTCACAGAGACCTGAGAGTGTAATGAACTCACGAAATCATGCAGCAAACCCAGGAAAAACCCGATAATTTGGCGCAATGTTGAAAAGCCACATGCGGCTGGTGCGGCTTTTGCGCAAGCTCTCTATTCTGTCTCAGACTGTCGTTCGATGTAAGCAGGTATCCTCCACATACCTGTACACCTTGATGCCTCGGTTTTTTCGGGGAGGCCACCTTAGAGTTGCAGCATACGGCTAAAGACTCAGGGAGGAGCAGTGAACGCAACCGGACTAAAACTACCGTCAATTCGAAATTCCCCAAAATTCGTCAGAAAATAAACACGGGGTTCCCGCGGGTATATATGGCCCGGGTGTCCATACTGCTCCACCTCCGTGATACTCTCAAAATAAGTCGTATCCGACTATCATTAAATTAAAAAATCTTGAGTCTGAGTACGGGAGACTAGTGATAATCCTTCTCCGCGCCGGTGATACGTGCAGTGAATTTGGCTTCAACACGCTAAACTCAGAGTATTTCCGGCGCCACTCTGTAGATTCCGTTACCATGTACCTCGGAAGGAGTGAGGAACATGTAACTCACGTAAAACCAGAAAGATGTTGCCTGGAACAGTGAGTTCTGGAATTCCACGCTGAGATCAGGAAGCATACAATGATGATGTACAGGCCTGCAAGAGAAACGTGCAGTGGTTATCTCGAGCAAGCCCGCAATTGGATTCACACGCACCTATCAGTATTACACCAGACAACCAGAGGTTCTTGCCAGTTGACAGAGAGTGGTTGACAATGATGACTGTATAGAGATGATGACCAGGCCCAATCCACGCAAGCACGACGGGGTGGCGTACCAGATAAAAAGAGTGTCTATCAAAGGAGGAAGTATTTAAATACAGTAGCGAAAGTGGAAAGGATAACCTACCAAACTCTCGAATGGATCATACAAGAGTGACAAATTCTGTCGGGTCGGTCTTATTTCAGTTGTGAAAGATGCCATAACACGCACCTTTTGCATCGGCCACGCCAGGAGGACGAGAATCCTAAGATATGTTAACATGATGCCAACGGCTGAGTGAACAGATATACGGTTGGATAAACAGCGCGAGGTTCTGACCAGAGAGTTTGAGCCGCCGCTTGCTCCCAACATCGCAAGATTAAAGGACCTACCACACTCGATCCCGTGGATAAACTGCAGACCGCGATGATCAGCAAACAAATGTATGCTCGGAAAAGACAATGCCGCACGCCAATGAATCGATAATCGAGTTCTTCAGAATTAAGCTCCTCATAACAGGCGAAAATATGGGGCCGATCTACCTTACGCCCGTATTGTGCGGCTTCTATCAAATCATGTCCTAAAACCAATCATTTCTGAGGTTGAACCTAGAGTAATAGGCAGTGGGCGCACGAGCAAAAGTTCCGGCAAGCGGAATGAGGATCAATCCCACCCATTCTCTGGTGAGAGACTTTCCAACCGTGAGGTTGGAGAGCGAGGAGACGAGATATTCAGACAAGACCGTGATAAGCTGCGCATCGTAAGAGCGTGTCATGCCTGGGGCGAATGGATTCTCGTACCCCGCATCCTACGACAGCCACGCATACCAGAAGCGTGGGGCTCATTTTTGGGACGGTAAACTCTTCCTCCCGGTCCTGGACTCGGGATGAAGGACTCTGGCTTCAATGTCTGCACTGGCTCCACTGGCACTGTCCGCGTGTTGCAGGCGCTTGGGCTTCTTCTCCCGAGGGATGTAAACGGTGGACTTGATCGTGTCCGCTTGGAAATGTCTATACAACGCAGCATGCGAGCGCCCAGAAGCATCGCATGAGTTAGCCAAGGTATAGAGGTTTCCGCTCCTCACTCACTAAAACTGAAATGCAAGAAACATGATATAACTGCAAGTATCGCAAATCAATTAATCCGAATTCAACACGGGGAAGACTGACCAGAATAGGAGAATTACAGACATCTAATCATGTCATGTTAAATGTACAGCATTTCTGAGAGGAAACGTACCGCGCGGCTTATCCGGAGAATTGCGGCCCGCTCTTGATCGGTGGGGACGGCAGTGCCGAGACCAAAGAAAGCAGCTGGACCGGATGTCAATTAGAGTATGCAGAAAACATTCTGATCAGTTGAAATACTGGGAATCACTACCGCAACTGCTCCTAACATCAGCAGAGACATCGTTAACTGGGAGTGTGTCGCGCCGAATCCAAAGGCCGAGAACGTGACTCCGCAGGTAAAGACTTGAATGGAATTTAGAATGCACGCAGGAAGTCAAATACTCATGGAACCCACAGGCAGATCCGAGGACAAGGAGGATGTTGATCAAGATGGAGCCAATGACTGTGGGAGAATTACGGATTCATAGGACAAGAAAGAACATGTCTTGCATACGTGATGCCTGAAGTGTTGGAATATGCATTGTGCATAGCAAGCCGATGAAACAGTGCAACGGTTCGCGTGGATATGCACAGCAGGGTGAAACACTACATGGTGTTTCACCTATGAAACGAATCAGCTGGTCTGACACTCGTTTTATCTATTGTCTTGTATTCACATTGTTCTACCGCCATTGTTCTTACGCCATTGTTCTCGAGGTATAAAAGGCCTCGAGAACTTGCCAATATATTATCAGATTGATTCTTCTCCCCTCTCACTTGAGTTTTACTCTACACACACAATATTTTCTACAGGTTATTGGCCCCCGCGCTTAAACCTTAAACGAACACTGCTACTTCATTAACTCTCTCTTAAACTAACCTCGCACTCATGTCGACCAACACATTCTCCTCGACCGCGAAGCTTGGCGAATACTTCATCAAACTTCCCGCCTGCAAAGCCGATGGCACAAATTGGGTCTTCTTTCGCGATCGCTTCCTGTTCGCGCTGGACGCGGCAGGTCTTGACGATCATTTCGACACCACCACTACTGCACCGGTTGCGCCGACCATTGTTAATGCTACGGCACCCACGGCAGACGAGGTCAAAGCCAACGATGCTTAGGGCCTGATCGGGTGCGCGAGAATCCGGCCAGAATCGGCACGCGAACCAATCCTTGAGAACATTTTGTCACGCTAGTGTCACCCGCGCGCTTGCTCGCTTCCCTCACCTCAGCCATGGCCCCCACGACCAACAACGGCGACGACAACAACGGTGGTACCGCGCGGACGACATGGAACGACACTGAGGTCAAAGCCCTCCTTCAGGAGCTCACTGACAAGAAACTCTCGCACATGAGCGGCAACGGATTCAAGTCTCAAGTTTGGGCTGGGGTAATCACCAAAGTCCACACCATCAACCCAAACGCAAACCCCCCGAAGGACAGGCAGAAGTGCCAGAGCAAGCTGGCATATGGGCGTCCCAATGAATACTTTCTGCTGAGCACCAACCGATACACTGTTTCACAGCTGAAGACCATATTCGAGATGTACCTATTCGTTCAGAAAAAGTCGCGAGGCAAAGCATGCTACAAATACGGACAGTTATGTGGATGATTTTATCAAGGTGTGTCGCAGTCTATCTGACCGCAGTTGTATAACTGACATGACTGCCGCGATAGACCTACGGCAAGGACTATGCAAGGTGTTTCAACTCACCGTGCCCTTACTGGAATGAACTCGACACACTATTCAGCGGAATGATCAACAAGGCCACCGGGGAGCATGTGCTCCATGTAGGTTCGACGACTCAGAAGAAGAAGCGCCGCAGCAAAAACCAGAATACTGCGACCAATGCCTCCGCTTCCACTTCCTCCTCTGCTCATTTCTCCACCCCTACTGCCCCCGCATCCACCGCATCCACCTCTACAGCCTCCGCTTCTACCGCCTCCGATGAACACGATAACGCAACACGGTCTGCTCTTGCACCCATCTCGCTCAATTCAACCCCAATCTCTGCTGCCAACGGAACCGCTACCAACTCAGCACCCCGAAACGAACAACCTGGAAACGAGAACATGTTCGATGATGAACTGGACGTCGTATGGGTGCCTTCAAATGTGGATGCAGCTGTTCTGATCATTTTTCTTCACAGGGAGCCTCCATTTCGCGCGCAAGCTCTAACAGGCGCCAGCGCGCTGATACGGAAGACGAGGGCAGTGACGCCGAGAACGCTGATAAACCGAAACGCAAACGTCAACGCACCGACTCCGGAGGCATCGCCCGCCGCAATGCAGAGGCTGGAACCCAGATCTCACGTGCACTTGACACCCTTTCAAGTGTGATGGCGCAGCCGCTAATCACGTCCGAGGATTTGAGCTACGATGCCGAGATCGTCGAAATCCTCAAGGATACAACACTTCTTCCCGACGACCCCCGCGGCAAGTTCTATCGCACGGTTACCAAGGCCCTCAGCAGCGATCCCGCCCAAGCTCGTGTCTTTATTTTGGAGCAGGATCGTACGCGCCGGATTGGAATTCTGGAGGGCATTCTTGAAGATGCTGGCCTATTGTTTTAGGTACGTTGTTTTGCGGTCCGCACAAGAGCTATTCCACTCACTATCTTCGTATCGCAGCCATCTCGCAGCTCTCCGCATCGCATCACGTATGTTTACTGTATCCACTCTGTACTTCTCAAGGCTTTCACTCGCTGTACTTTCGCGTAACATGTAGAACAACAATCCAATCGCTGTGTATCATTATTGCAAGTCGGGATGCTCGAGAACATACACAGTCCGCATTGCGTTCGCTATCCTATCCCGCCGCGCATCTGCTCGGGTTTTCTCCGCGTCGCTAACAGCATAGACATGCTCAACCTCCACATCCGGAGCACCTGCAAAAAATGGGTCCCCGTCGACATCATATTCATCGTCTTCTTCGAGATCGTTGATTGGTGAATGTATCCGTAAGAAATTGTGGAGAGCGGCGGCAGCTATGACAATTTGCGACTGTTGCCTGTAGCCGTACTCTGGCCGTGAAATTAGAATCTTGAAACGCCGCTTTACCACACCAAATATGCGCTCAATGACGTTTCGGAGTTGAGCGTGGCGTAGATTGAATAACTCTTGGGCGTCTTGGGGCCTGTTTCGAAGAAAATGAGGAGCCGTTAATATCATTGCATGCTTCTCACCGCTGATTCCCCCGCTTCCACTCCTTGAGATGATAGCGCTTCGCACGAAACGGCGCAAGAAGCATGTCGCAGTTGGCAAATCCAGCGTCGGCGAGATAATAGTGACCCGGAGGCAGAGCAAAGCCATTTCTTCGCGCACGATCGAAAAGAAGGCCATCAGCCGCCGTACCCTCGTATCCTGGCATGATGTGGAGAAAGCGCATTTCAAAATCGCAGGTTGCCAAAACGTTCTGGGTGACCTGTCCGTGACGATCTCGGTAGCGACAGATATGTTGTTCGAGAGCGTGGGCATCGACGTGGACACCGTCTATCGCGCCACGGGAGTGCTTGAAGAATGGAAACCAGCGCGGGTTAGATTGGATGTTCGCGGGAACCTCATCGCGAGGAGCTTGAATATATTTCTCTGCAAAATCTCCTGCGAACATATTGAGACCCTTGTCGATGTACCTGCTTCACCAATTAATTAAATTTTAATGTTTTGCTTCTTAACGCACCGACTGATGGTATCCCCGGACCGCTGAAAGCGCTCTTGCAATTCCCTCTGACTACTGCCATGAACCATCCAGTAGGCGAAAATTGCGAGCTGCTCCTGTGACGAAACAAACTTGCTGTCCGAGAGCACACCGCTTGCAGCTAATTCCGCCCAGAGAAGCGAAAACTCGAGAGAAGACATGCCAAGCTGTGCTCGGCATCGATCCGGATGTCCAAATAGAATTTCGTCAAGCCAGGCTCTGCCGGTCAGAATTGAGGTGTACATTGGCCGCGGTATGGGTCGTTCCAGTCCCAAAACATCAGCCATTTGACAAATAACTTGTGGCTTGTTTGGCCTTGTGAGCCTGTCGGCAACTTCCGACAAGCTCACAAGGTCAAAGCAGAGAAAAACACCTCTCGTAGAATTCACTACACGACTGGAGGATGTCTTGAAAAATTGGAGGATGTCCTCCACAATTTCCTACCACTCATGCACAGTGATTAGGTTTAATTTGTGCCCAATTTGTGCCACAAGACAGAGTCGATCCCGCGACCTTTTGGCGACCTTGTAAGAATTGGCACATGGTTTGTGGGCTTGCGAGATTGCGGGCTTGATTGACCTTGAATGGCCTTGTTTGGCCTTGTACAAGCTCACAAGCTATTTGTCAAAAGTCTGATGAAGAGCATCAGGAAAACCCTCTCAGGGAATTTTGTAATATTTTTGCGTAAAATGTTCGAAAATTCCTTCAGTTCCTTGAGTGAGTGGAATTTAGCAAAAATATGTTCCCCCCCAAGAAAATATCATAAAATTGCTACACTTGTGTGCAAAGGTTGAATGGAATGTACGGTCAGTTATTGGACCGGTTGTTACTAATATTGCACTCCGATGCACGCATGATGGGACAAAATATTCATTTCAAAATTACAGTACTACACAATGCTGTATATTACGGTACTTATTATCCCATTCCAGCGTCATCTACTCTTGGCTTACGGCGCATGCACAGTAGCAGGGTTCGCCCGACACGTAGGCCGCTGTGTACGCGATGCGGGAGACAACCCACAAGGTGAGGGCACCCGCAGCGACGCGCGGATGCGCAAAGCCGAGAATGAGGTTAATGGCATAGCTACTCACGATGTTGCCGACATAGGTCAGCGCTCTGGTGAACGCCTGGCACGAGGAGATGGTGTCAGCACACATAAAGACAGGGAGGGAGGGAGAGACGCACGTGATGCGGGAGACGGCCGGGAGACAGCCCACGAGGAGAGGGCACCTGCGGCGACGTGCGGATGCGTGGGGTGTGAGGCTGAGGACGAGTAATGGTATAGACACTCGCGATGTGTCGACACTCTGGTGCTCGCCTGGCACGAGATGTCGTCAGTACACATAAAGACAGACGGAGGGAGGGAGAGACGCACGCGACGCGGGAGACAGCCCACGAGGCGAGAGTACCCGCGGCAACGCACGGATGACCGAGGACGAGAGTAATGGCGTAGATACTCGCGATGTTGTCGACGCTCTGGTGCGCACCTGGCGCGAGGAGATGGCGTCAGCACACAGAAAGACAGAGGGGGGGGGGAGACGCACGCTGAGCGGAGTTGAGCTTGAGTGCCGCGGGCGAGGCAGCCATGGCCGCATACACTGCACCCAATCTATTAGCGGTGAGGCAAGGACATACAGGTGAGAAAAGTCCATTAGCAGTAAGGCAAGGGCGCACGGAAGGCAGTAAATAGAGCAACTCAATTGCCGTCGAGGCCGCTGCCGTGTCTGTAGATGCCATTCTGGCGTTGCTGTGAGCGCGGGCTAAGGGAGGCCTGTGAGGTATGTACACACCCCTTAGGAATGCTTGGGGACCCCATGAGCTGACGAGCTGAGGTCTTGAAAAGAGGGAGAGCAGGAATTCGACGAGGGAGAGGTGGGGGGAAAGGAAGAAAGATGTTTGATCATGTTTGTGGGACATCAAAACAAACCATCTTTTCTTGCACGAGCTGCGGTTTTAGTCGGCAATCTTTCGAAGTTTCTCGGACTCACACGTTCGGGACAGCGAGGCATTAGGGCGGGTCTCGGCTAACCTTATGGAATTTCTGAACCATCTATAGTATCGCTTGAGTATCGCGCTCGCCGATTAAGTACTGGGATGAAACTCATAGACAAAATTATCTTGGTACTTGGTTTCTTTCATTTCACAGTTCAATGGAAAGCTGCAGTGTTCTTGATTCCGAACTCTTATTTTGTCACAGTGGTCGTTCAACTTTGTTGTAGCTCAATTGTCTGCCCGAAGGGAAAAACATGAGTATATTGTATGAAATGTCGAAGAAATGAGTGAAATTATGTCTACCTGATTGCAAAGTATGCAAACTTTTAGTTAATTTCGATCATTTCACAGAGAATGTGCACACATTTACGAAAAATATCAAAAGTTTCCACCCCCAAGAAATTTTAGACCAAAATTGCAAAAAATTACTGGGAAGAGTTTTCCTGATGAGCTGTGCCAAAGAAGATAGTACGGCGATAACGGAACTTTGAATAGCAGCCCGTCGCTTCTGTACGGCGGCGATTCGAATACGGGCTTGCCTCGCATGAGATCGGCGGTGTATAGTCGCGTATACGAGCATTATGCGAGAGCCTGGAGCGTTTGGAAGTTGTTGTTACTTGAAAGGAGCCAATGTGACCTCTGTGTGACATTCTTGAGAATCCGATTTTAAGGAGATTCTCGCGCACCCGATCAGGCCCTTACTTGGTGTGTCGGCGGTTCTGGAAGTCGGAGCAGGCTTAGGGCTTCAACCCGTCCCCGTCCTTGACGGGTCGACGGACGGGACGGGCGGGTTTAAACCCGCCCGTCCTGAGCTCGACCCCTGGACCTAGACGGGACGGGTGCGGGACGGGTTGACCCATCGACGGGGTACCCGTCCCCGCCCGTTTGACGGCTTGGACGGGTTTACCCGGAAATGACGCAAATTTTGGCAACATCGCTCGAATCTGGTTGAATCTGGGGTGAAATCTGTATCCCCCATGAAGACTCCACATTAACTCACCGCTTGGGGCGAAAATCGGGGCGAAAGCAAGGTGATTGATAGGATTGATGCAATCAATGTTGCGCGCTTTGACCATCCAGACCTATCCAGACGATCTCAACCGCTGTTCTTCGTCGATTGGAGGCTACAAAAATCACTGGAGGACTAAACAACTTGAGTTGAGTCCTTAGTACCTCCACACTATTTTATTTACTGACACCAGTATGATGCCACCAGAATGCCTCATCAAACCCGTCGAAACGGCCGTCACGGGCGGGACGGGCGGGACCCTTCCCGTCTACTCTGTTGAAATCAACCCGACGGGACGGGTCGAGCCGTCCCGTCGAAAAAGACGGCCGTCTTTTCGACGGCCGTCCCGTTTAACGGGCGGGTTGAAGCCCTAAGCAGGCTGTTATCAAACAGGGCCTCGCTTCGGTGATCCCGGACTCGCTTTTCTTGAAGGTCAAAGGGGCGGAGACGGCGAAGGGAATGCGGGAGAAAGTGAAGGACGAATACGAGAAGAAATCAAAAATGGTCACGGTCGATCTGCGGCGGAAGCTTCAGGATGAGCGATGGGCAGAAGGCGGAGACGTGAAGGGTCATCTCCACAAGTTACGAACGATAAGGGCGGACTTGATAGCAATGAGTGCCAACCCAGGAGATGACAATTTTGTTGCAATTGTACTTGGTTCCCTCCCCTCGACATACGAAACTTACCTATCGGCACTTACGGGTGCCGCAACACTTCTTGGCAAGACACTCGATCCCGACACGGTGCTCCAGGGCATCAGCGACGAAGCCGACCGCAAAGCGGCCGGGCTCACAGAAAAGGGCGGGAAAGAGGCTGCGTTCTATGGGAACAGCGGCAAGAAGCCGAAGAAGACAATGGAATGCTATAATTGCCACAAGAAGGGGCATATGGCAAAGGATTATTGGGCAAAAGGAGGAGGGAAGGAAGGCCAGTCACCTCACCGTAAGGGACATGGCAAAGCGAACGCCGCCAAGGCGGATAAGGATTTTGATGCTGCTTGGATAGCAGTGTCACACAGACCGGAGGACGACATCGAGTTTGATGAACTTGATGAGGACGAGGAGGTGGAATGGGACACGGACGATGAACATGCGGATATACCGCCCCTACAGGATGTATCGGACAGCGAGGACGAAGCTGACGAAGCTGAGGAGGAGGAAATAGAGGACGGACCGGCAGAGTGGACGTCACTTACCTCAGAAGATCTAGTCGCCGCGATTGCCACCACAACTCCCGAGGATGGGCTCGAATTTATGATTCGGGCACCACACAACATATGACTCCCTCACGGCATAGATTGACGAACTTCAAGGATATAAAGCCTCGAGGAATCGTCGCAGCAGACAAGAAGTGTTTTGAAGCACTTGGAAAAGGGGACATGTTTGTCCAAGTTCCTAACAGCAAAAATAAAACAGCAAAGGTCCTTTTACGCAACGTTCTATATGCACCAGCACTCGGAGTTACTCTGATAGCTGTCTCGCGCATTACCGAGGCTGGTTACTCGCTCCATTTCCGGGGTACGGAATGCCGAATCTTCGACCTGAAAGATCGACGAATTGGAACCATCCCGCTCGTGCATGGACTCTATCAAGTTCAAGTCCCGCATAACACTCCGCACGCCAATTCAGCAAATGCAGGACCGCTGGTGGCCACGCCAGAGGATTTAGATCGGTTGATGGGGCATCTTCCCATCGACGCAGCGAAGAAACTGGTGAAAAATCAGTTGGTGGACGGAATTGAGCTCGATGAAACTGGGCGTACCTCCACGGAGGAGTGCAAGTCATGCCTGCATGGCAGGATGACCCGCAAGCCTATTTCAAAGGCTAGGGACCGCGAGGCAGCCGGAAACATCGGTGATGAAGTACACACTGATGTTTGGGGACCCGCCACCATCGAGACGCCACAGCACAAGAGATACTATGTGTCGTTCACGGACGAGGCGTCACGGTACACGGTGGCGATGCTGCTCCACACAAAGGACGAGACGTTGCAATCTTTCAAAGATTTGAACGCACGCTGGGAAAAGGAGCATGGGATCAAGATCAAGATCTTGCATTCAGATAATGGTGGTATATATAAAAGCCATGCATTCGACAACTACCTTGCCAGCAAGGGAATCCAACGCCGTTTGACTGTTCACGACACCCCCGAGCACAACGGAGTCGCCGAGAGACTCAATTGTACACTTCTCGAGAAAGTGCGCGCAATGTTACATGCTGCCGACTTGCCGAGGAATTTATGGGGAGAAGCGTTCAAACACGCTATCTGGTTGAAGAACAGGACATCGACGAAAGCTCTTCAAGGCCGCACACCATACCAGGTGTTCCACAAGAAGAAGCCGGACTTGCGCAACATCCACGAATGGGGTTGCGAAGTTGCAGTTCACGTCGAGGATGACGGCAAACTGGATGGACAAGCTCGTGAGGGCAGGTGGCTTGGTTACGACCAAGAGAGCATTGATGGCCATCGGATCTATTACCCTGACAATCGGTCCATTCGTGTGGAAAGAAGTGTCAAATTCACGGAGGAAAAACGGAGCGGTGGAATACATAGAGTACTGAATGAGGGGGAGAATGCGGAGGTCAGACTTGAAGAAAACCAGGAAAGCATTCAGCACGCACCTGCTACGACCCAGCAGCCCTCATCGGTTCATCCACGCGCACCACCCCCGGAATCCCCACTGTCTACGGCTCCTTCCACCCCGGCCCCGACTCCCAACTCAGAGCCAGTAGCTCCTCGCGACATCAGGAGTGCTATCGACCCCAAGAATATTATCGAAGGCACTCGAACGCGCAGAGCGGCACATGTTGCGGACGCTGAAGACGATGACTCGCAGCTAAATAATGTTGGGCTGGAGTATGCCTTCATGTAGGGCTCCGAGCCGCCCGGCCCGTCGACGGGACGGGTCGGAAAACGGCCGTCATATTCGACCAACGGGGGTCGCCCGTCCGTCAAGGGTTCAAACAGGAGGGGCCGACGGACGGGTCCCGTCCGTTACACCCGTTACGGCCGTTGACGGGGAAATTTGCTAATAAAATGATATTCTCGAGTCTTTCCCACCCTGTATGAATCGCAGACATGATCAGATAATTTCAACACACAGAGGTATGCTACGACTCTTCAAATGCCTTCACTTTTGCCTTTCTCTTGCTTCTTGGACGCCTCCCGAGCGAAACGTAACCACCATCAGTGTGCGACGTGTTTTGACAGGCAGTGACAGCCCGAAAAAAGATTCTAGGCTAAGTTATCCAGGAGCTCAAAACTGTAATTCAGGCTACAGATAATGTACCAGAATGTTGAAAGAGACTGATATCTCTTTCCAGGAACCTGTTCTGTCCCTAGACTGCATCTCAAACCCGACAATAGGTCCCCGAACTCAAACACCACAGGTTGGCCGGAAAATTCAGATGGTAGAAAATGACTTCATAAAGGTATTTCAGTTACCAACACCCATGAATGAGTCCACGAGAACGTAATTTACCTGCAGTGTCTGTTGGGACCCGTCAACCCGTCGACGGCCGGGGACGGGTGTTCCCGTTGACGGGTCCACCCGTCCCGTACCCGTCCGTCATGAAACAACATCTCATCGCTTGTCGGACGGGTCCCGTCCCCGTCAGACGGGACCCGTCGCCGTCGCTGACGGGGACGGGTCGGAGCCCTACCTTCATGAGCATGGGAGACTTGTCAGACTCACCTACGGTTGAGGAGGCTATGAGCCGGGAGGACTGGCCGCTATTTAAGGCAGCAATGGATACAGAGATGGATGCAATGGAGCGGACAGGCACCTTCGGAGATGGACCTGTTCAACGTCCAATTGGCCGAAATGTCGTCGGATCGAAGTGGGCGCTCCGGATCAAGCGCAAGGCGGACGGAGAAATTGACAAGTACAAGGCACCGGGAACTCGCCCGCGTTGATCAACACAATACAGGAGGAGATTGCACAGATATTCAAGATAACGATGCTGGGATCGATCAGCTGGCTCCTTGGAATGGAAGTCAATCGTAATCGCGAAAAGGGCACGCTGGCGTTGTCCCAGAAGACTTACATCGACTCTCTTCTACGGAAATTCAACATGGCTGATTGCAAATCAGTCTCTGTACCCCTCGATCCCACGGTTCAACTCAGTCGCGAGCAGTGTCCTACAACACCGGAAGCGACCGCGGAGATGGCAAATATTCCATACCGCGAATTGATCGGTGGACTTGTCTGGCTTGCTACAGCCACGCGACCAGACTTAGCATTTACAGTCTGTGTCCTATCCCGCTGCATCGATAATCCCGGACTGCCGCACTGGAACGCCGGAAAGCGTGTACTCCAATACTTGAAGGGAACACGGAATTTTGCACTCGTATACGGCGCATCTGACTCCACGCTCGGCCTCGATATTTTTGCCGATGCCGATGGGATGTCGCTCGAAAACCGAAAAGCCGTATCGGGCTACGCATTTATTTTAAATGGCGCCGCGGTTTCTTGGTCGTCCAAACAGCAGGAGATTGTCTCCTTATCCACGACAGAAGCTGAATATGTCGCCATCACCTACACCGCAAAGGAAGCTATATGGTTCCGCTACTTCATGGCAGAACTCTTCGGTGCAATCACCTTTCCCTTCCTCATCTAAAACGACAACCAGTCGGCAATTGCTCTTGCGCATGCCGAACTGGGCCAGTTCCACGCTCGCACCAAGCACATCGACATCCGCTATCACTTTATTCGCGAGAAGATCGAAGATAGATCTCTCAAAGTGGTCTATTGTCCAACCACGGAGATGACCGCAGATGTCCTTACCAAAGCTCTTGCCGCGTTCAAGTTCAAGCCACTCGTTCAAGCGCTTGGACTAATTTCGGCTTGAGGGGGAGTGTTGGAATATGCATTGTGCACAGCAAGCCGATGAAACAGTGCAACGGTTCGCGTGGATATGCACAGCAAGGTGAAACACTACATGGTGTTTCACCTATGAAACGAATCAGCTGGTCTGACACTCGTTTTATCTATTGTCTTGTATTCACATTGTTCTACCGCCATTGTTCTTACGCCATTGTTCTCGAGGTATAAAAGGCCTCGAGAACTTGCCAACATATTATCAGATTGATTCTTCTCCCCTCTCACTTGAGTTTTACTCTACACACACAATATTTTCTACATGAAGGACCTCCAATTGACATTGGATTAAGGCAATAATCTGAGAAGCATAAACGATGTTAACGTTGGCATGTCCGCTGGAAGACCGACTGACCCCGGAGATTAACTCAATAGTATTACCAGCGAGGACTCGAATAAACCTTCCTGTATGCGGATCCACGCGTAGCGTCAAATCCTCCATTGCCAGTCCGAAGATTTTGGCACTCGGTAGTAACGCCAGGAATGCGACTGTCCATGTAAATCCAGACGGGCTGCTGAAAACATAAATGCTACGCACATCGAAGACCTCCCTGCCAGTGTTTCCCTGAACAAAACGTACCAAAAACTGGAGAAACATTAAAGAGTGTTATTTGTCTGCGAGCCGAGCATGTACCATGATTGGGATGAATACGAGGAGAACATTGAGGTCTGTTTTGGTGTTAAAGGTGGAGAAAATATAATAGCGGGGGTCCATACAGCTTCCAAGAATGAGCATTCATAAACTCGATAAAGCGCCGGGGGCGGGCCCGACTTTCTTTTCAGGTTTGAAAATAGAGGTTAACGTTGCTGCCCTGCGTAAGGAGAACCGGTGGTCCCTTCGTTCTTCTGGTGCAGATACGGTACTTCCTGCTCGGCGGGGTCGAAGACTAGTCTCCGTGGCGGGGGGAGCCATAAGCGGTCCGCTTGCGGATTCATGACAACTCAGTCTGGACAACTGTTCAACAATCATTCAAGTTGAAGTGGCGGACGCATGCCGGACCTGGACTCTACTTCAATGACCCCAGAGGGTTCACTAGAGGACGGGTCTCAGACTTTCCAGGAGAATAAGGCTAGCATGCGCACCCGGCGATTGTCTTTCTTTCATTCTGTTTTTCATTCTGTTTGGCGTTCAAGTTGTCTTCATGAGTATCGGCAGGCCCAACCTTCTTTTCAGGTTTGAAAATAGAGGTTAAAGTTGCTGCCCTGTGTAAGGAAAACGGGTGGTCCCTTCGCTCCTCTGGTGCAGATACGGTACTTCCCGCTCGGCGTGGTCGAAGACTAGTGTCCGTGGCGGCGGGAGCCATAAGCGATCCGCTTGCGGATTCATGACAACTCAGTCTGGACATCTGTTCAACAATCATTCAAGTTGAACTGGTGGACGCATGCCGGACCTGAACTCTACTTCAATGACCCCAGAGGGCTCACTAGAGGACGGGTCTCAGACTGTTCAGGAGAATAATGCTAGCATACACACCCGACGATTCTCTTTCTTTCATTCTGTTCGGCGTTCAAGTTGTCTTCATGAGTATCGGTAGGTCCAGGGACGGGCGGTTGCGGTGCGGACATGCGGACAGCCGTGTGGTGGTAGGAGTGAGGGGAGTTTCTGCCACGAGGCGCTCGCATGCCAGATGCCATACCTGTGACTGGCGCCGTAAGCTACGAATTTAAAACATCAACGAAATAACGTTTGCGTGACTGGCTCGATGAACACCGTCCTACAACACCGTTTTGCTGGCGCCCTGGGTCCGAAGTCGGAGATAGTAACCGTCTGGTGCCGACAATCAAATGCCCTCCGAATGACCGCAATCGGCCGACGTAGTTTCGAGGTCGGATCGACGTCGAATTACCCAAAATCAGGAAATACTTAAAAAGAAATGCCGGCAATAAGATTCGAACTCAGAGCCAAAGAATGATTCCGATCTTACAGCTGTTTCCGAAAACCTTGAGACACGAAAGTTTTTGCGCCGGCGCAACTTTGATGGCATGCTAAGGATTACTGTTTTTGGACACCGCCGAAATCACACGCTCGGTCTACCGAGCCATTAGCGATGACATGAAGGAGCGCGCACTCTGGCTACTGGATGCCGGCTACCTCACGGAAAATGTCCGCGACATTCTCGACGTTTCCCGGGCTAGTTTTGACCGCTGGAAAGAAAATCAAGACATCTGTGGGACTGCCGGACCTTCATCGAACCCCCTCCGAGGACGCCCACATATCTTGAATCCTCATAGGTTGGCGAAAGAGTACGGGCAGGGGCGGAGAACCGACGACGACATAGGAAAACGGAAGAAAAAAGTGGCAGCTATCAAGCAATAATCAAGAATATTGTGACGGCGCTAACCAGCCGGTCCAAAACAAGTAATCCTTAGCATGCCATCAAAAGTTGCGCCGGCACAAAAAGTTTCGCGTTGTCTCAAGGTTTTCGGAAACAGCTGTAAAGAAAGGGCAGCACACCAACTAGACTAAACCAGAATGAAAGCAGGGCATACGCCCTGACCATAATAGTCTGCTGGTGGGCTGTCCCACTTTGAGATGCATTAGCGAGAGGAGAGGCCGAGGACAGGGATTGAACAGGGAGGATGATATCTTGCAATAGTCAGGTATGCAATGCATTCAAAAATGCAAGACAGATTGGAATAACATAGGTAGCGGGAGAAGAAGGCTACAGCATCGACTTTCTGGACCAATTACCAAGTTTTCAACGGACTTGGGAGAGAAAAATGTATTGAGAAATGCTGACCCCCGACTGCCATATGTATTTTGACGTCAATTTGAGGTTGGGAGAATTACCTTGATCAGGCATCACATCGCGCGAACTCCGTGGTCGGCTTGGCGCCGAAGGTACCCAAAGTGATCCTACCCATTTTCGACATCGGTTCAGACACAGACGGACCTAATTCCTCAAACACCATTTTGAGCACGCATCTGGCGCAAATTGTTGTCATTATACAGACCAAATCAAGGCCGGCCGAATTGCATAGAATCAACCCTCAATTAGAAAACGGTGGTGTACACTCAGCCTTCTCGACACCCGGTCGAGTCGCTTTCTTCGAATTCGTCGCTTGACAAGTATTTTCTCTCTTTGCTGCACTAGTACTCTTTTGAAGACCTTAAAATTCCATTCAAGCTGCGATCGCAACTCTCTCTCTCTCTCGTCCATCGATATGTTTACGGTCTATCGATATCTTCCTTGTCCGCTCTCTCACATGCATCAACTTACCTGGCGAGTGTATATATCCCCCACCCACATCCAAATCCCACGCTCGTCAAGTCCTTAATTGATTATTCCATCAAAAACAGCAATTTAACGTCTCTGAATCCGACCACAGCGAACAGATAGCCGCCCCGGATAAGACTCAGGATAATATATTAGCCCGGCGCGGTCCCATTTCGGAACATGCCAAGTTATAGCTCGTAGTACATCAGCCTCAAGTAAATGTACTGTGCTACACCATTGCTCAGTTACCCGCGACGAGCTGACCTCTTGCGAGGCTGTAGATCTCGGATCCCTAGACAACAGTAAATAAATTAAACACTGACCCTATTGCTGTCTACGCTCCCTCCGGCCACACCATTGGTTCGTCCTGGAAGATTGCGAATACCTTGTGAACGAATCTCGCAACCTGACACACAGTGTCTCTCCGAAATATCAAGCCCTTCAGAATGTTTGTTGCATTCCATGGGGCTACCGCATTAATCCTTGGTTCCAGTAACTGGATTGAGCTGCAGAAGTTTTGCCGACAATCTTCCAGCCTCGCGGATCCGCGACAGAAGAATAGTGCGTGATCGACAGTTTCCACCGCATTGCAACCAAAGCGACATAATCGACACTCTCGAGGAACAATAACATGATCATTGCCCGGTGATGTGTTTCGCTGCCATCATCGACTCAGAAGTTGAGGTTCAAACTGTGTTTGCACCCCCGGGGTAGCCGCCAAGGTTCTTCGTTTATCCAAGTCGACCGCCGCTGTTTATTCGCGTTTCTCACCGTCAAGTTCTCGGTGCATTACCCCTCCCTTCACCCCGATGCTGGATCCAATACCAAGCGCGCGCGCCCCAACTCACAGACGAATAGACATCTTCTTATTCTTATATATCCTTTCGCGCGCCCGAGTTCAAATATGGGCTCCACTTTCGAGTCCGGGCGTCACTTTCGAGCGAGTCCGGGCGTCACTTTTCAGCCAGTCCGTCAACCATGCCACTAATGCACCGACCGTCCTTCTTCGGTGCCTCCAACTGCAATCAATAGAACCGCGGAGAAATTCCCGAACTGAAAGCAACGCGGAAACACCCCGGCGGACATGCACACATACAGTACTCGCACGACGCGTGTAAATTAAATCATAGTCCGAGTCATCATAGGCAAAGCGCCGGAACAACACGAAACCTAGGATGCCAGTCCTGGCTGGGCCGACTGAGTGCCACCAGCAGGTTTGAGACACCCCTCGCCTGCACAGGCGTTAACCGGTTTACGTCAACCTTTGAAGTTTGAAGAGTCGCGCGGCAATATTCTAGGAAGCTCACGCACGGATCACGCGCGCCGAAAGTTTGTTGATGCGTCATCACATGCATCACATCGCTTCTTGTTTCTTGCGTCGACAATATTAATGCATCTCGCTCTTGTCTTGCGGTCAATCCCCGGTATCATATCGAGGGTTCTCTCTCTTTCTGTGACGAATATCCATTCCCTCCCCGCCTGCGCTTGTTTCCCGCTTCAGCCAGCCTAGCCCTCGCTACGCTCGGGTCAGAACTATGTTCCTCGCACGCCTTGTTCCCCGCCTCCGCTCATCTCGACATTTCACTTGGACTGCCCAGTCCTATTCACGGCATAACTGCTCCCGTCCTCACGGCAAGCCGCCGTGCGTCTTCATGCGCCAATATCGGCTTACTTCCAGCGTGTTACAGTATTGGGGCTGCGGAATCTCTCTGAACCGATGCCGTGTGTTACTAAAGATTATTTATGGCCCGCTCAGGCTTCGCTCTTGTTCACATTCAGCCGATTGCCAGCAGTTACAGGGGTCACACAATTTCCTGTCAGTATTTCTCAGCTTGGGCCGCATTCTGGATCTATTATTGCTATCCTCGGGTTCTGTCAGTGCCACAAAAATCCCTCTCAAATCCTATAATGCATCCCGCACGTTTCTCGTAGTGGCATCATTCTACTTTCCGTTCGTCCACCACAAGCCTGCCTGCGATATCCTATCTTCCATCTGCTCTTCTGTGTCCCGCCAATATTAATCCTCACACTTGGAAAACGATACCCTCTTGCTCGTCCTACGCATTTCTCCCACTTCCATCTGCTTCGACGTTCTGAACCCCCCGGTATGAAAGACCTGGGATGGTCGGCTATGACGCACGTCGCTCTATGCTCACGCCAAGACTGGTATTCAGATCTCCACCGACTTCCAATAGCGTAACCGGCTCTTCACTTCCACCCACCCTCCCGAGCGTATATTCCACCATGGGCAGCTTAAAAAAATGCTGACAATGCTGTGGAACGATGCTAACATTGGCATGCGACGACTGCGCGCTGTTACCCCGTGCGGGCCGGTGGAGATGGAAGCAGATCCGCCAGTGCTTGCCTTCAGTTTCCAAACAGATCCGCTGCATGCTTATCATGCTCTACTGCTCTACCCTACCCGCCACCAGTTGCGCTGCATTTACTTGACCACGACGGAAAGCTCGTGTACGTATTTAGCCTCCCTTCTCGACCTCGCTTTGTCTTCGTCTGACATTGCCATTTGACCCGGAGCGATTCTCAACGACACCGTCGGCAGCGAGCGACCCATGATACGAAGCAATGCGCTGGCGCGTATGAGGATCCTTGTCCTCGCGGCTATTGCCTGGACGCTACGCCGGCGCTTTCGCTCTCATCTGGTTGTGCGTGCCATTCTTACTACTGATAATAGTCCATTTCTCTGCACAGTGCCTCGCTCTGATTCAGCGCATCTGCATGTGTGCATTCATCCCGTGTTCGTGATTCAATCTAATTGCTATTCTCGAGATTCTTATCCCAGACGACGATAGGTCGTCCCGAAAATCCTTCAGATATTCAGCGAGATTTCATCTTCGACTGGCCGATCTAAGGCGCAGGGTGATACGTATGCGTAGTTCGTTTCGAACGGCCGAGGTACCGAGGACCCGAGACTTCTGATGGTTGTTTCTGACCTTCTCGCAGATGTGATGCTTTAAGATGCATTGTCACATCGGACGGACTCGCCCAATTACGCCTCTCTCGCGGCGTTCTTGGAATGTCGTTCAACTTATTGCTGGCACTGCATAGGTTCTCTGCGTGGGAAGTCCACCGATTCCCTTCATCATGCAAAGTATAGCTAAAACTGCGCTGTGAGCTACGTTTCAGCCATTACTTTATTGTACGTTTGCATTGCCACTATCGGAAGAACGTCAGATTATAATTAACGGAGCATAGCAGCTGCCGTGATCGTACATAAGGTGACGGAAGGTAATGGGTGGCTGTAAATTTTCGCCCCTTCATCATCCTGACTACTCGACTCCCCATGCCGTCCGTCGTGCAAAACATCGACGTGAACAGTCCGCTAGTGCAATACTCAGGTCAGTGGGTGCTGGGCGGGGCGGACGGCGACCCCGAAATTGTCAAGTAAGTCATCAGTCATCGAGTTTCGGGATTTGAGACGCGCGTCCCTAACCTCCCAAGATACGACAAGAACACATTTGTCTATTGTGGTACAGCGCCATGTTCCGCCACCATCCAATTTAACGGCACAGAAGTTCACGTTGTTGGAGCATACCGAACGAATTCAAGTCCTTATCAGTCACATTTACGGTACGACTTCACCAACTATCGTGATTTTTTACCAACTCCGTCCTGTGGCAGGGGGATCGAGTGGCGCTGTACGGTGCCATTGGATCGCAGGGTGCGCCGTATACTGTCCAGATCGATAATGCTAGCGGTTCCAGCTTCAATGCACAGCGGAAAATTTCGCCTTCGTCCGCTCCGCTCTCCGACTACCTGGCGAGTCAGATGCTTTTCTACACGGACAATCTGCAGCCAGGAAACCATACTGTCACAATCACCGCCAACCTTGTCTCACCGACACAGGACTTCACAATCGACTACGCGGTCGTCGATGGCACGGTCAACACCATCCCGTCGGGCGTAACCATTCCCACTCAATCATCAGCAATATTGTGAGTATTCTGCTATTTTTCGCGTTGAATCTCATCCACCCATTCAAGGCAGAGTGCGCGATCTCGGTATGGCCCGAAAACTATCCCCATCGACCTCCTTGGTTCACCGACACATTCTAGGCCAACAGATTATCCCTCGGCCGAGATCACCGGGCTGATTTCCAGCACCGCCGTGCTTGGACTGTTCTCCGGCCTTTCCCTGATTTACATCTTCTATCTGCGTAGCCGGCTTCAGAGCAAGTCATTTGACGACATCACCACAGCGGCTGGGTCCACCGGAACAAATCTCACTCCGCGACCTCCTCTGACTGCGGAGACGTCCCAGCAATCCTCCGCTTCGCCCTCGATCACGCCATTTCCTCTAGAAGCAGCGCGACCGCGAATGGTCAAAGTCACTACAGTACGTCTGCGTCTCTTCTTCACAAACACGGGGGATATTTACTACGGCTGGTGAGACTCCGGAAGGACAGGTTCAACCTCCGGAATATGACACGCTGGAGAGCTCGGGAAGCGCGGCGGGGACGTCGTAATGATACCTTCGACTAACACTGGCGACGGGCTCGGCGTGTCGTCTGTTAAAAAATACCAGTGGAACAATAGATTTTGTATATACCCGTTCAGATGGTAGCGGTGTTCCTCCGATGCGCTATCTTACTTGTCTTGATTTTGGCTCAAATTTAAATTATTTCAATCACTGTAGCCTTACGCTTGGAAGACCTATCTCCCTCTCAACCACGAGAGCTTCGACGCACCGATCTGGATGGCGGAGACCTTGACCACTGGGAAGACTATACAGAAAATTCTCCCGAAAAGGTACGTTGTACCTCCCTGGCAGAGTTATCGTTGTACGTTGGCCTTTAAATTTGTACCTTTGTTGAAGTCTAATTACTATGTACTGTCCGAAAACGACGCATCTGTGGAATCGGCTCAAGCTCAGAGTTCTACCACAGCAGTCCTGAATTTCCGAGTTCCATGAAGAATATAAAAGAGCTCCTGCAAGTTCGGAAACTCGACGTTATTCAGACGCCCAATCGCGGCTGCCGCGGGACTGAATCGAAGGATCGAGCCGGCTTCCCAAAGTCTGAAGCTAAGCCACATCTCTCTCTCATTCTGGCTTCCATTACGCGGTCTGTCAAATGACTTCGAAATTTCAACCGAAACCACACACACAAGTTCAAGCGACAAAATTCATCGTGCTCCAGATTTAATGGGCTTGCGCATCGCCTGAGCGAACTCGGGAGCCGCGCACATGTGTTGTGCGGCCTCTGTCAAATGACTTGACAAGTTCAACCAACAAACAAGCAAACACCATTCCATGTCAATACAGGCCTTCTATACCACAACACGGTGCATGATAGTCCAGATCATAACGATCTTGAAAGCGATAGGTAGCTGAGTGAATATCCATAGTCAAATCACTGAAAGAAAATAAGTGGAATCATGTCTTCAGTGAAATCATGTCCATGAGGGTCTTGTATAACACGTAAATACCCAACGGTGCAGGATAGTCCAGATCATAACGAACTTGAAAGCGGTAGGTAGCTGAGAGAATATCCATAGTAGAATCACTGCGACGAAATGAGTGGAGTCCGAACCAAAGAGGAGCCGTGTGCAGACCTAGAGGTGCGGAATATAATCGCTCCAGTTCACCTCTATGAGAGCGCCTGGTGGAGGGGCTCGAAGAGCGATGAAAGGGAGTGCGATAAGGAAAAGGCGGGCGATAATGTAGAGTGGAATGGCCAAAAACATGTAGATTTTGCCGATAGCTAGGGCCGACTCGGAATACACATTGAGTAGATTTACTTCGACAAGGAGCAGGCCTATTGCGCAGCCTGAAGGAATTGCGGCAACCAATGCTGAGCAAGACCTCCACATCCACATTTCAGCGGTGGAAGGGAAGTCCGTCATCCAGCCCGCGCAGTGGATAGCGCCAAAAATGATACCGACAAGACACTCGATGACGAGACATTTAATGAGACTGATATGTTGTTGGTCGTCAAAGTTTGTGGACCAGAATGAGGGAACAGATGATGCCGGCGTGTAAACCCACGAGCTGTATCTGCCCATCAAGGCCCCCAAAAGCCTCTTCCCACGTCTTCGCCAGCGGTAAGGGTCTCCGTTCAGTCTGGCAGGAGGTTCGCTGGTGAGCGTGTTCGAGCCCTCATGAGTTCCAACCGAAATTGGCTGCTGGACGTCAAGAGGTTTTTTCCACCAGAGGATCCAGATGACGAAATTGACAATGGCAAAGGCCAAGGTAGTGATTTCGAGCTCAGTGACAGGGAGTCTCTGGCCGACACGAGCCAAACACTGTGTCGTGAACCACAGTACCTGGACAAGCGCCATGCCTTTGGATAGCGCGTCGCCCTTGCTTTTGTCCTCCATCTCCTCCACTTTGACAGCACGTATATCAATGAGATATTTGGTGGGAGCTGCAACAGAAACATCGCAAGGACCGAGTTGCGCCGAGGTTGTAACAGCATGATGGCCAATGCGCGACACAAAGCCACCCATAGAAATAAAGAACCCGTGGGTTCGTGAGATATTATATTCTACGTGAGATAAGCACCCTCCCCGACACCGAGAAATGAACAAGGTGCACCTTTTGCATACCACCGCGCAGTGAAAAACTGTCTGGCTGCAAACCCCACCATCAGTTCCGGGGCGATGACCGCGACAAGCATCAGTCCCAATCTTCGTCCGAAGAGGGCCAGCCGACTCTGATTGGGCGGCGGCACGTTTGGGTGCACTGAAACCCAAGTGCAGGCGAAAATCGTGGCGAGACAACCCCACACGATGTCGAAAAGCTTCCGGCAATTGTTGATATCATCGCAGGAGTCCGTGGACACTCGAGAGTCGAGATGATTGCGTGGCACTGGGTGGCCGCTTGTAGAGAGCGTACGGATGAGGAGTAGAAGGAGGAGCATTGGGGTGTCCCGTTAGCGGGATGGTGAGAGATGGGAGGAAGATGTTTACCGGCGCCTGTTCGGAGATGATTCTGATCTGACAGCCTCTACAGCTTTTATATGTTGTATTTTAAGCGCTGACAGAATGCATCAACGGGCACTGTAAACCCGTGCGGGGGGACCTTTGAAGGCGGGAACCAGAATTTACAGCTCAGCGATCGCCCAACCGAAACCTGGCCTGGCTACTCTTGTCTCTTATTACAGGAATGTGTGGAATCGGCTTGGGTGTTGCCCATTTTCTTCCGGGCGCCAAGGTCATGGTATTGCCCCACAAACCGGCATATAGGACTGCGCGAAGGACTGTAGTCAGACCATCGAGGAAGCGTTCTCAGGACCCGGACGATCTCAAAGTCCACGGACTCTCTACCAATACATAGGATAAGACGCAGGATAAATTTGTAGCCCAGATATGTCCCCTTTCGCAACTGCCGCCCGCCCCCAACCCGCACCCCAGATATCCCAACACGTCCATGCCAGCCGGCTTTTTGGCGCGCGCAAAGTCCCCGACCTAGCACTCTTGCTCTCTCGAACGCGAATAATGTCAGGCGCCGCCGCGTCACGACGCATCGCACGAACAAGAGCCGAGTCAAAGTACGCACGGAGCCGCGTACAAAGAAAGTACAGCGCATCGCACGAAACCAACGCCACAAAAAGCGCCGCAAACAGCGGCGCACTCGAGTCCGGACACCCCCCCCAAAAATGAAAGCGCCCCGCCCCCAATGACTACTCGCCAATCGTCAACTTCCAATCGCCGCCTAAGATAATTCAGACGAGAGGGAATACGAGTTGAGTACGAGCCAGAGTCCGAGTCCGACTCTGACCAGCCGCAGAACGTAATCCGTGCAAGACGAATCGACAACAAACAGTGTTCCCTCAAGGATGCACCCAAAAGAAAGAATGATGAAGACGAAGCCAAAAAACCACCTTATCCGCACTCAACGCGATGTGCGCGCCCGCGGCGCCCTCGACGTCCGCAATACTGTAGTCGAGCTTGTCGTAGAGCGCGCTATATATCAAGAGGAGTAATCAGTACGCCTGAATCGAGGGAATGGGCATTTAAATGGGAGAAAAATAGAGGAAAATAGAAATGGAAGAGAAGAACAAGCGTGTCAAGCGGACACGGAGCAGTAGAAGTATGAGAGCGCATGCGCAGGACGAGTACCAGGACGAGTAGTCGAACCCGGTGCGAGAGCGCCGCACAAGGAGAAGTGCGACCGCGCAGAACGCAGAAAGCCGGAGTGCAGCACCGAGGCGATGCGGGTAGATGGATTGATGGATGGAGGGATACGCAAGCCGGCGTGCAGTACGCAAAATGCAGTACGCAAAACGCCCGCAGGCGCGAAGAGGAATGCCTACGGCGCAGACACTCCACTCGCACTGTCAAAAAACCGCGCCAACAAAACTGCAAACCCCCGCCCAAAACCCCCCAGAAAAAAAAAACGCACAACGCATACGCACTCTGAATCAAAAGCCACTCAAAGAAAAGAGAAAGAAGAAGAAGAAAAGAAAAGGTACGCACCGCTCCTGCACCCCTGCGGCGCTGACCATGCCGTCGGCGCCGGGGACGAGGATGGAGCCGTCGGGGGCGACGAGGCGGCCCATGAGCGCGAGGATGTCCTCGTGCCCGGTGCGGCCGAATACGCCTGTGATTATCCGTATCAGTATTGGGTACGTAGTATTGTTAGCATTTTTGGCTCGAATATTACGCGGAGGGAGGGAGGGAGGGAGGGAGGGAGGGAGAGGGTGGGGAAGCGGGGAAGGAAAGAGGGAGGATGGGAGGGAGAGGGAGGAGGATGGTAGAGAGCAGGGAGGAGGGGGATGGACGGGGATAAAGATGGGAATGGGGGAAAGAAAGGAGGAAGAGGGTAAGATGGGAGGGGGAGGAATGCAAAGGGAAAGAGAATGAACGGAACGCAAACGACGATCCACCGGACTGCAAGTCGCGCGCGGGGCCCGAAATCGTGAGTTTAAAGTACACGAGCCCATGGAGGCCATATGTGAGCGGCGGCGTGCGCATGTTCAGCCAGTAGTTGTCGCTCTGCCCAATATATATTCAGCAACGTACACGCAAATGAACGAACGACGCAGACTCACAATACACACAATCCACATCCTTGAACCACCCGTCCTTCTCCCGCTCAACCAGCTCATCCAGCCCTTCGTTCCCATTCTCGTCCATCCCCTCAAAGCAGAACACCAGATTCACCGGCAACGCCGTCTGCGTCTCGTGGTGCCATTGCAGCACGTTCACCCATCCCAGCACCGGGCCCTTATCGTCGCTGCTCCCCCGCCCCACCAATCTCCCGTCCTTCTCCTCCGCGAGCACGAACGGCTCGGACGTCCACCCGTCGCTCAGCGCCGCGGGCTGCACGTCAAAGTGCCCGTATACCACGGTCTTCTTCCTCGGGTCCCCGATCTTTCCCAGGATCGCAGAAGGGAGGTCGAGCGTCTGCCTGTCCATGATGTGCGCGCTCAGGGGCACTTGTTTGAGCGTGACGTCGACGGCGCGCAGCTGTGCCGCGAGCTACTTAGTCGGACATCTTGTGCATGGCGGGGTGGAAGGCGGGGTCACCGGAGATGGAGGGGAAGGACGACGACCTCACCGAGCCGAGCGATGAAGTCGGCGGGGGCGCCGATGTAGCTGAGCAGGGCGGGAGGCGCGGGCATCGTTAGCGTTGGAGGCAAATTGGAGGATCAGAGAATCAGATGGATTGCGTAAGCGGCGGCGTGCGCAAGACACGGTCAGGTGATGCGATGTGGAGGGACGCGTCGGAGGCTGTTTGTAACGCCGGTATGCTGCGGGTGGGTACACTACACATGTAAAGCGGCGAAGCCACAGATAGTGTCAATCTCCGTCTGAGCTCGTTTCTAGACTGGACCGTGGGAATTCATGCCATGGCAAGTATGAACGTGCGCACCGTTCCAGCCGTCTAATGGAATTGGTGTGATTTAAATATAGGGACGCAAATTTCAGCACCGTTTTCGTTCCGGCGCCTACCTGGAGCTGACGGACCAGCGGAACTTGACTCGCTGACGCCCGAAGTTTTGAGATTCCTTGCAAGTGACGGAGGAGCCGCACCGTGTTCAACCGGCTTCTTGGCGTCCGAGTATCGCTGGTATACCGTACTTTAGATAACCTCTCTAGATATCCTGGTAGGGCAGCAAATTATATATTGCGGACCATCCAGATTCCAAAATATCGTTGATTCCGACGCCGGCGGCAGCAAAGTCTTGTTGTACTGTATGCCGTTTTTCCACCCTGTCGGATTCAGGGCCGCGTGTATTCCATTTCAGTGTTCCCGTCACTCTTTGAAGTAAGGCATTAGATCTAAGATCTGTGAAATTTTGAGATCGTATCTTTAATAATGTATACTACGCACCCGGCCAGCGCCCATTAGTTTCCCGACAGCCGCATAGGGCGAAGGGAAGTATTCCGTAGTTTCTCGAACATCTCTTGTACAAAATAAGGTTTTTGACGACGAGCACGGCTACTATAGGCGCTGTGAGGGGGAGATGAGGGAAAGGACGAGACTTTATCAGGCTTCGAACCAGATACACGAAAACGGCGGCGAAGCAGCAATGTTGAGTCGGTTGGTGCAGAGACATGTGCTACTATGTTCCGCCACCAGAGTAAATGCGTTCCGCATATAACCTCATATAACCCCAAATCGAACGACCATCATTTATGTTGCATAAGTCTCAGGATACTAGCCTATAATAGCTAGGTTTCGGTGCGTGCATTCCGTAAGATTGTTTTATGTCATAATTTACATTGTACAATATGTGCCTGTCGCTGTCGTTCACGGAGGCATGTATGTGATGGTAATAGGGATAGTCTTAGCGATGGTGATACAAGACATGGTCCAGGGCTGTCCAAGGTCGAGCCTCTGAACACCGTGTCCCCAAAAATATCTACATTCGCCGCTTCGCCGTCAGCCACCGCCGCAATTGATCTCTGTCTATCGTGTCCACGCAACCAGTTTAATCTGCCGCGACATGGGGGGTTCCTTGCGCCCATTGGGTAAAGTTCTGTAGAGTGCGTATTTTCAACCCATAGCACACATTGAACTCTCAAGTAGTTATGGTATGCTCAAAAGTAATGCGCAACCGGGGATGAGTGCGAGTGATTTCGTTAGCAGACATTGCACCTGTTTGCTCCGCCCTTGCTCTCAGCATCTTGTCTTCTTGGTTCGGGAGAGCCGGAGTTCTCTATTTGATACCAACTTTGGAAAATAAAAGAGGGTGAAGGTATCGTAAATATGGTGCAGATTGTAAGTGCCGTGCCTCTGTGAGTCACTTGAAAATCCTTCGCCGGAGCTCGTGTTCATCGCGAAGATATTGCACAAGGACGTAAAAGGATTCAAGCGTGGCGAGGCGGAGTTTACTGCAATCCCAAAGGACATAGGTCCGATGTTCTGAGTTCCGTGAACCCATAATAGCTGCAAGACAGCGGTCATCAAGTGGTGGCGTGCATTGGCTAAGTTTCCACTTGAATTATAGTCCCAATGGCGACACGGCTCGGCCGTTAACACCTTTGGGGAAATCCCAAAGCAGGTAGTAGCCAGCGGACCTTTTCGTATACATTCTGCGCAGGTGTTTCAAAGGTTGTGCTTCTCGCTGGTCGCCACGTCAAACTGCCTTCCAAAACCTCCTCGCCCTGACTTACCCTTGACCATACATGGACCACCAAGTATCATATCGTTCACCTGCGGTGTGAACATTCCACTCTACCCAGACTGCGGATAATTGAAGACTGATTTTGTTCACAGAGCTGGGCCGTTGGTGAGTTGTAGATATAGCTGTCAGGAAATTGGATCTTCTGAAGATCCCTCCAGCTTACGGGTGTTCTTATAACCTGGTTTCTGATGGGCACCCTTTCCTCTAATGCACCCTCTCCTCCCTTGCGCATGGCAGCCGAACAAGCCAAAGAAATGATGTCCAGATGTCTCCCTGCCCATCAGCCGCTTCTTCTTCCAGCCAAGTTAGAGTAGTGCACTCTCTCAGGTCTACACTCATTCAGGATTTGACAGCCGTCACCGCGCGGTTTTCTCGGCCAGAGAACTCTGATTACCCAGTCAACTGCTGAAGCTTGAAGCTCCGTAGTCGTCGCACTCGGGTTGCACCAGTCAGCAGACCCGGGTATATTCGGACCAAAAGACAAGAACGCATTCAACCACTATTTTTATCGAAAGTAGATCAAGACCAGATCTCATGCTCGGTCTCGAGAGGGACAGCTGCCTTATTCTTTCGGCCACAGTTTTCTTGTGAATATTCAACGTACGGGGCTCGATCCTTCATCCAACGAGGGGTACCGCTTGATCCAGCGCGGGGACTGCCTTGTGGTCTATCCACCCCATATTTCCTTCCGTACCTTCACGGTCTAAGAATGGCCTAAGCAGACCACGAGTGGAAATTAGTCGAGATGCGGGTAAGGCTGACCTGGAATGCGGGAGTCAAGGAAGCTGACTGTCACAGTTGTAGTAACTTGAAGGACAAGTATATTCCCGGGACGCACCAACTGGGTAGTGCGCGGAGATAGCTGGGTAGCTAAGTGCCCGAGAAGTAAGGCGCATGTGTGAGCAAGTGCAATTGGAGCAATACCCCTACCAGGCCCCCGGTCACTCAGTCCTAACTAGGTCCTCCGGAGGCCCGAAATTCTTGTTGATTTACCTTACGATTTTGGGCCTCCAGGACGTTGATTTACCTTATATCGGACCTAGTTCCAGGCGGTAAAATGCCTCAAAACTACGATTTTTCCTCCAAGATTTGAAATTTTGATAGATTCCGTCCGACATGAGCTGTGGGCCGCGTTCAGGATGACATTCCCCGCAAGACTCATCATTTCTGGTGGCTAGCCATGTCGCCAAGGCCGCAAAAAAAAAATTCGCGCGCAGCGCGATTTACTTTACAACGGACCTAGTGGCCTGGCTTCCTGGTTGAATGTTGGAATCAATAGAGCAAAATCCAGTATTAGCAGTGAACCCGTTGCAAACGCGCGGGGAATCTTGTGTAGTCTACCGACATAAATACAAGTCCAGAGTAATTAAGGTACGAATTTGGTCTGTCAGTTACGGGAACGGGCACAAGAATGAACGGCGGGGACCTGGTAACAGTGTGCGCCACGAGGCAGTGCGCGCACAAAACTCGGAACTCCAACATTGATTTACCTTACGATGCGGACGCGCGAAGGCCAATTTTTGAGCGTTGATTACTTTACAGCGGACCTAGTTAGGGCTAAGTGACTGGGGGCCTCCCGTGCCTCGATGTAGAGTGTGAGATTCTGAGATCCCACTTGGGAAAAAAGATTAGCGAAAGATCCTTCCCATAGCCGACCAATGGGAAAATGATGAGTTTCTTGACGAACGAGAAAGCGTGTGATGCAGTCTCACGGATGATTGCCACGTTACAGCGAAGGACGAGAAGCATGTCTGCGGGGCGGACTGGCCCGCTTTCGGGGCTTAAAACCCGTCTAGTAAGATGCAGGCTACTTAACATCCATGTCTCCCGCATTTCTCTCCTCCCTGGACTCGCGGTGGATTCTAGTATTGGTGGCAATATTGCCCCTCTGCGTTCGCTACGCGCGCAAGGCCGGAGGGCCGTCTTTACCTCCGGGCCCACGAGGATTTCCTCTCGTGGGGAACATTTTCGATGTCCCCACCGGAGACATCTGGCTCAAATTCGCGCAGCTGGGAGAAGTGTGGGGTACGTGCGCGGTCCTCGATGCACTTCCGACCATCTTGAACCATCCCAACAGGGGACATCTCATCCATCACGCTGTTCGGCCAAACCATGATTATTGTGAACTCGCTGAAGATCGCGGAGGATCTCCTCGACGTGCGAGGTGCCAACTTTTCTGACCGCCCGATTATTCCCATGGGCGGGGAGTTGGTTGGCTTCAAGAACGTCCTCGCCTTCAGCCAATATGGCGACCGCCACCGCAAAGAGCGCAAGCTTTTTGCACAGCTCTTTGGCAGCCACGCTGTGCTCAAGCAGTTCGTGCCTCTTCTGACCTCGGAGCGACAGAAAATGCTGCAAAAGATGCTTGTGAACCCTAACGGGGTGTTGCATGAAATCGCACGGTGCTTCCCCTCTTTCACTCGCCTTGTGGTATGACTCAAATCTTCATAGGACAACGGGGGCAATTACTCTCCAGATCGCGTATGGTTATCATATCCTCGAAACTGATGATCCCTACATCAAAATGTTTGAAACTGCACAAGACAACTTCGCAATCTCTACTGCACCGGCGGCCTTCATGGTCGACATAATTCCCGCCCGTGAGTACCTCCATGTTGAAAATTTTGAAGCTATCTGAATATGCCGTCCAGTGCGCTTTTGGCCTGAGTGGCTACCAGGAGGAGGATTCAAGACCACGGCCAGGCTGTGGGGCAAATTGCTTCACGCCGCAGTCGACGACGCATACGATTATGTCAAAGCCCACATTGTAATTATTCCCCGACTCGAGTCAAATTGAGCGCTCATAAATTCCAGGCTGCCGGTACCGCTGAAAAATCCTTCGTCTCCACCTTACTGGAGGAACAACTCTACGACGACTACTTGATCAAATGGGCGGCGTCTTCGATCCAAGCTGGGGGTAGCGACACGGTACAGTGAACCGCTGTCCGCTGGCACTCCTTTTTGATTCCCATTGCATTTCAGACTGGCGCACAACTTGAGGCGTTTTTCCTAGCAATGTGCCTTTATCCGGAAGTTCAAATCGCCGCCCAGAAAGAAATCGATGCGGTCATCGGCAGCGACCGACTACCGAATCTATCCGATCGCCCTCAGCTCCCTTACGTCGATGCCCTGTGCAAAGAGGCATTCCGATGGCACGTTGCTGCACCGACAGGCAAGTAACATCCCTTAGGTTAGGGTTTCCCTTCACAATGGAGTTGGCAGGTATCCCGCACCGAACTCGCGCGGATTTCGTGTACGACAGAGGTGACGGTTCGAAGCCAATGTTGATTCCGAAGGATGCTCTCGTTACCTCGAATATTTGGTTCGTCTTCTGTAAATGACTGGGGTGCGCGTAGCTCAGTTTAACCCCCAGGAAAATGACGCACGATCCTGCGCGATACGCGAATCCTATGGTCTTCGACCCAACCAGGTTCCTTGCAACAGAAACCAAGAAGGCGGAGGCAGATCCTTTGGGGATATGTTTCGGCTTCGGGCGTCGGTGAGAATTATTGAAGATCTCTGTCACTGTCGGATTCTTACATGATCTCCGCGATAGTATTTGCCCGGGTATTGGCAGTCCTCGGCTCAAGGCCACCAATCGCTGACGCATTTATATTCTAGGCAGAATGCTGGCGGATACGGCGGTGTTCATCGACTGCTGTGCGATTCTCGCGGTATTCCGCATCACAAAGGCGCGTGAAAATGGGGTTGTCGTTGAACCGGAGCTCATTCTGGGAAGGGGCACTGTGAGGTGCGTTTTTGGCTTTCTGTCCCCAGTTTCTCCGCCGTCGACTGACCAGCTGACAGCCATGTGCGTCCTTTTAAATGTTTCGTGGAACCGCGCAACGCGCGAGCAGCTGAGCTCATTCGTGGGTCACTTGAAGCTGAGTCTTGATGTGTCTCTGCTGGAGTAGACTGCTACCGTCCCGTTTCCCCGATGTATTACAAATTTGGAACGCCGAAGAGCGCGCACGAAATGTAAATGACTCCATAGCTCACAACATCCACGTCCCATGTGGCGCAGTCGAGAATTTGAGGCTGATATACATTTGAGAACGGGAATGCTGTTCCGCCTCGAGGGTTATCTAACATGCAGTTGGTCCGCAGTGGATGTTGGGGCGAATAGTTATTATTCCAGAGTTTCCTCCCTCCGGGCACCCTGCGTGTCATCGGGTTCGTCCATTCTGACGTCATTAATGCCGGAGGTCGCGAAATGCGCTTGAAGATCCTGCATCTCTCTCTGCGCATCCCGAGCCTTGCACCATGCATTCAGCGGGGATATCACCTCGTCTCCGCTAGCATGGTCAAAGTTCCTGAGGAAAGCCTCCTCGTCATCCACCTTGCCAAGGCCTCCGGCACCGAAGAATATCTGTAGCTGCTTGCAGACAATTTTATGCGGAAACTCCGGGGCCTTCCAATCCGCGATCTGGCATCCTTTGCTGCAGTACGCAACATGCCTACAGCCTCCGCATTTCTGGTATGCATGTCCGACGTCCTGGAAAGAGCGTCGGCATCCCGATGCGTAGCACGCCTGCGTCCGCTGGGTCAAATTGGTGTTGAGGCGTAATAGCGGCTCCTGCTCCCCGGATGGCTCTGGCGCCGGTGCAAGGTCCGGATGTAAATCCGGCGGCCGCTCGACGTCTTTAGAGAAGTGGAACGCGAAGGCGTGGAATAGATTCACGGTTATGTCCATAGTGGTTCGACCCTTCTCGGACTCCAGGGACGAGAGCCCTGGATCCCGAGCGATGGTGATGGCGTCGGAAAGGATCGCGTAGAGCTCCAGCTCGCGCCCCTTGGTCCATATCATGATGCTGTTCTGAGAAGTGCGTTCGACCATGACACGGAACAGGAAGGCGGCGATGACGAAGAGGTATGATGCGGGCAGCTTGTCTCGGCGCCCAGAGCGGCGGAGTCTCGTGCAGGTATTGCGGAATGAGGGGATGAAGCGCTCGAGGAAGGTGGGGGAGGTCGTAATGGCAGTGAAGAGTGGACGTCCACAAACCTCCAGCGCGCCGGCCAGGAACATGAGAGCGGTTGGATTCGGAAGGACAATCAGCCACCGGCTCGTGGCCTCAACGAGGGCGTCGAACCCGAAGGGTATGACGTCGGAGATGGATTTTGGCCAGCTCTTGTTCTCTCCCTTGGCGACTCGCGTTTTATTAGCCTCTCGAAATATGTTGGCCGGAAAGCTGAATAGAAAGAACATCAAGACGACGGTGGGAGTGCATTTATAGTATTCGGCCCAGTACAGGCCAATATTGTGTAATTGTTCGTTTCCAGGATGAGAGACCGGACAAGCACACTGGCCCAGATGTGACATTAGCCTTGAGAATTCTGTGGATGTTCGAGGAGCGGTCAGGAACGAAACCGCTAGATTGAAGAATCCGTGATGCCTGGAGACGGCGCGGGTGTTGGGAGTCGGTATTCCTGTCCGAAGATTGTAAATGACTGCAACGCAGCCAACGAGATGTGTTGCACACGTGGCAGGCTGGTGAGGGTCGCCCAAAGATTGCGTGAAAGAATCGAGAGCCACTTCAATCGCAATCCTGGGCACGGCCATTCTGCAGATATATTAGAGGGTTGACTGTATGCGCAGAATGTATGAAACTGACGTAGTAGTCAAAGGAGAGAGACTGTGTTTGTCGATGGTTTGCCCTCTTTGTACCAATTGTCCGGCAGCCTGACTCGGAACATTGCCGCAGACGCCTGCGAAACCAACCGGTTCAAGCTTGTGTGCAAAATTATGGAGGAGGCATTGGAGCTCCTGCGAGAAAGTTCTGAGGTGCGTGCCGCTCTTGACCTACATATTCTCCGGTTCACTTTGTCCCTGCTGGGGTATGAGCCGACCGACGTGATGATCACGTGATGGAGTCACGCCGGGGCAAGCTCCACCAAACACGCCATTTTCATCTTTTGCCCTTGTTCTCATTCTCATTTGTTTCCCATCAACCATCGAGCCCCTGCATTCGCCGCGCTCGCTGCCATGAGCCGGGATTCTGCGATGAAGTTTACGCCCGCCTCAGTAGGTGACTCGTATGATAAGATGAGCCAGTGTTCGCACTGCTACAAAGAACCGCACAAAAAACCGTTTCCGGTCTGTGCAGCGTGCAAGGTACGGCCATACAGCTTCCCTCGCTCGGCAAGAGAAAACTCCTAAACCATGGGCTTTTCAGGAAACCTCTTTCTGCTCCAAGAACTGTCAGGCTAAGGCCTGGCCGCTGCACAAGTACATGCATTCAAAGCCTTTATGGATTATGCTCATTGCCGAGGTCAAAGAACATTCTGCCAGACCCGCAAGAACGCTGTCGCTTCCATGGCCCATGTGCCTTCATCGGCCACCTTTCCACCATTTTCTATTCGCAAACGTCTTTTGACTGACTTCATCGAGGTACACGTGTCAATGGGCGCAGTCAGTTCATTGGTTTAAATCTTTACTAGGTACACGAGTGCTCCTTCAACAGCGCCTTCACCTCCGCATTGATCCTTGAAGGCGGCATCGACGAATTTGCCTACGAGAAGCGCGCGCTGTTCGTATTTCTCAGGTATCGACCCGATTGTCAAGAAAACCCCAGCGTCGCGTTCTCCGTCATGGGCTGTGCATAGATGACTGATGTCGAGATGGATGCGCGATTTGGCAAAGTTAACCGAACGAGTGCGCTAGAAGTGAAGGTGGACTCGACACTGCGCGCGGAGCACCCGGGCTACCGCGGGCTTCTGCGGGTGTATTTCAAGATGGAAGACCATACGATCGGCGAGGTTTACCCGCAGACCCATGTCCAGGGACCTGTTGGTGTACTGCATCGCGCCCATATCGCGACAGTTGACCACACCAAATGGATGAGCCGTATTCAGCAATTCGTGCGCGACGGGTTGGTGATGCGAGCGGCAGGGGAAGCCGAACTGTTGATGCAACTTGGGAGACTGAAGATGGAGAAGGGAAAATGGGTGTGGGTGGAACTCACAAAGACCGAGCTGATGGAATTTGGATACCCGTCTGACTTCATTGGCCTCTTGTTCTGATATTTCATTACTAATCATTCAATTACACCACGCAGGACCCCTTAGTGGTTGAAGCCTCAGGTTTATCCTGTCGAGTTCCCTTCAACGCGCTCAAAAGTCTATTCCACGACCGCTATCCCCCATGGCTCTCACGACGCAGAAACCACCCGGAATGTCGCGCATTCTCCGCTTCGGGCGCCGGCTGTGCAATTTTCATGCGCTGCCCATTGTCTCGACGTCTGCTACGGGCACAGGCGGAGTCGTTGTGACTCTCTTCGGATCCCAGGATTCTCCTGGCGTTGCCTTGATCTCTCGGAAGTTGGGATCTGTTGAATATCTAACTCGTATCTCATTCGACGTATCCCGAAGCTTAGCAAACGAACGACTCCATTGATAGCCCAGGGAGTCCTAGTAAGGCGTGACGAATCCATATAATTCAGGTTAAAACAGCGACAATCTGCAGGCGACCTCCGCCATCGACCAAACAAGCTTCCTGCCCGTCTAACCAGTCGACTTATCCACCACTCTTCAAGTCTATCTACACGCATCATTCACTCCAGTGGGGTTGGTCTGACGGATGTTGCTACAGAACCGAATGAAACTGATGACCCCATTGGCGCCTCCAATACAGTGGAAGAGGTCATTGAACCGCCATTGGCCGCTCCGTGACCAGCATCGGAGAGAGCTTGGTCGATCTGGGGCTGGTTCAACGACGACGAGGGTCCGCCTGTACCGATTTCAAGAAGGGTACGTCCGGCTGCAGCGAGTGGCTCGATATCGCTCATAGCCCGCGTGGGATTTACCGCTTGTTGAAAAGTCGCGCATTCTCACCCCCGTGGAATTTTTATTTTTGACGCTCTACTGTCTGCTTCGAAAAACTGTCGCGACGAATCGCAGGATCAGAAATTGGACCCCATGCGCGCCCAGGGGCGGTTGCTGCTCCAAGGAATCCAGGTAGTATCTCAGTCGCGCCACAGATTTTATCAACCGAAGGCATGTTGAGCCTGTGGAATGATTGTGATCCTGACAACGCCGTAAATGACCGATCAGTAGCGCTTTACTTGATGCATAACAACTAATTCAGGTTACAAACGGGTCATTCTGTAGGCGACCGCGACCATCGACCAAACAGCTTCTTTCTTGCCCTCCTACCAGTCAACGATCCTCTATCTACACGTATCGCTGACTCCAGTCGGGTTCGTCCGACAACCATTGCTGCAGAACTTGATGAAGCCGATGACCCCATTGTCACCTCCAATGCAGTGGAAGAGATCATCCGAACCGCCATTGGCCTCTCCCTGACCAGCATCGGCGAGAGCTTGGTCGATTTGGGGCTGGTATTTGCCTATGGTGGGGATCAGGTTAGTACTCGGTTCAACGTCCACGAGGGCGTGTCCGTACCGATTTCAAGGAGGGTACGTCCACAATAGTCCAGGTTGGGGGTACAGTTTCTGGCAATAGCACCGGTGGCGAGTACCAAGAGAGTAGTGATAGTGGTTGATTTTATGATGATGATGATGATATATAACTTGGAAGTTGAAGTCAAATTGCAGTGGGGGGATGTCTGTAGAAATGTGTCTGGAGCTCTTAGCTTTTATATGTGTCTGGTCTACCCCAACTAAGTAACTCAGATGAGTCAGGTTTAACCTCGGGGGTTGTGAACCATTAACCATTGAAACCGGTTAAACCTTTCGGTTTAACTGCTGATTGGCAGGCTTTCCATCGGAATCCACATCAGTAAATTATTTTAGCACTATTTAACTGAACCAAAGTAGAGACGTTAAACCAACTCGTTAAACCAACCCAGATAATCCATCAAACCGTAGTACAGACTGATCCAACCGTCCAACCGTCCAACCGTCCATCCAAATTAAACGGCCGTTTAACCGTTGAAACGGAGTTTAACACAGGGGTTCAACGCCCCCGTTAATCCGTCGTTTTGGCCCTGAAGTGCGACTGAGCACCCGGTTAGAAACAGGAAAAATATACATACCGTTTGGTGGGCTTCGCTTGTGGTTTAACAGGACTCTTCGGGACGTACGAGTAGCTGGAACCAAGAATTAGGTTACCGGCACGGGAGAATCTACAAGTAGGAACGTACCTAGGTTTGGCTTTTGGACGATTAGCTGCAGCATTAGCAATCTTTTGACGTTCCTCGGCAGCTTGCTGGAGGGAAAGAATGTTGAGAATGGAGCGAGTTGTAGGCTGAATCAAAACTCACTGCAGGTGTCTTGCGTGGTCTTGAAGGGCGCTGCACATTGATTTCTTCCGCATCTTGCTCTGGCACAAGCTGCTGCTCCGCCTGTCGCTTTCTGCGCCCCTTCTTGCCTTTGGGGGCCCCCTCCTCGGGGCGTGGGGGCGGGGGAGGCACGTCATTGTCGCCCTGCTTGTCCTCAGGGCGCGGGGGCGGAGGCGGAGGCGGAGGCGGAGGCGGAGGCGGAGGTGGGGGCGGTGCGTCATTCTCACCCTGCTCGTCTTCAGGACGCGGAGGCGGCGGCGGCAGTGGGATACCATAACCACCGTTGCCACTCTCGTCATACTCAAAATGCGGGGGGGAAGGCGGCCGGGGCGGCGGGGTGCCAGAATTGCCGTTCTCGGTGCGCTGGGGAGGAGACGATGGAGGCGGTGGCGGTGATGCACCAAAACAACCGTTGCCCCCCTGTTCGTCCTCGGGGCGTGGGGCCCCAGACGACCTTGCTGCTTGACGGGCGAGAATGGTTTGCCTGTCTCGAAAGACGAACGGGATGTCGGTGGCACATATTTTAATGAGGTCTTCCACGATGCCACTGATTTCTGAGAGCGACATTTCTTGGAATGGATTCCCAAGTGTGGGGCGGAGTGGAAATAGCTGGGTGTCGTAGAAATCATCCGGTCGTTTTGCGAGCTCTTCGTATGGTAGACTGTCGTACACGTCGTCGGATGGCCAAGTGTGATCTTCATGATGGTTAACGGCTGAGGTAACAAAGTCAAGGTCAGAACGCACCCCAAGAAACACGGAGGAATAAATCAGTGATCTGAATAAGCCCGGAACGTGTTGTTTCTTCGAAGTCGACTGCAGGGAAGACAGGGACCCCGGTGGCATTTGTTGGAATCGTATCCCAATCTTCACGATCTTTAAGGGAGCGTCCTGCAAACGACATAAGTATGATAGAGCACGGGAGGGAGAGATCCGTACTTGGCAAAACTTGTGCAGAAAAGGCATCCCATTGGGATCGAACAGCCGAGAAACCTGGAGCAAAATCGGTGAAGGAACGTTGATTCTCGTCAGAGTGCCCGTGAACCCTGTATAAATCAACTCAGCATTGCGCTTGAGAAATGAGAAAAGACATACACGAAGGTGGCCAGCTCCCCGCTAGGAGTTCGAAAGGATGCAAGCAGCACCATCTCCGCTGGCCCGAGGGCGCCATTTGTACACAAATCCTGAAGGGTTCCCCCGATATTGGCTTCGAAGTCGTGTTGGTTCCTAAAAGTCTCTCGCATGAGTTCCATAATTTAATATATATGTAAATCACTAGACCTTGAGATATCCACGGTGAGGGCCTGACTGCGAGCAGCCTCTTCGTATTTTCCCTTGATGTCCGGTTGCGTGGTTGTCCAGAGTGTTTTGAGCGCAGACTGATAGCACCCAGCGGCATTGCCACCGGTGGTCTGCTTCAGACTGTCTGCCAAGGTAAGGACACCATCCTTTTCGTCTCGCTCATACAGTTGGCGCGCAGTGAGTGGACGTGGGGCAGTGAAAATGGCGTTGTGGGTGGGTTCCGCAACGCTAAGTTGGAGGGCACCGGTTCGCACCAACGTCCCTTGCAAGAAGTTACCAAAGTAACGTCGAATATACTGTCAAAAAAATATCAGGAACACTGCTGGGAGCATGATGCATGCCACTGACCCCTTTCACCGCACCATCGATTGTTGACTTCTTCCACAGCGATGGGTAAGGATATTCAGCCTTGATTTTGCCAAATATTTCCGGGATATTTTCGTCCTTCCATGTCTTCGCTGCTTTCTCTGCTGAATTTTTGTCGCCGTTAGAATGCTTCAGAACATATGACTTGAAGTCCGGCAGCAGAGTCTTGAGATACATGAGTTGAGCATCGGTGAATGTGCCATCCCCGGCGTCGTTGGAAGGCATGGTGGTGGAGAGAGTAGGGAGTATGAATCGAGTACGAAGCACACCAGGGCCCTGCTTGGGGAAGAGACAATGCAGGGCCACCCAGTCGTTGATGTCAATCGCACGATTCCATTTCGTCAGGGCCACCGTTAATTTGGGCCATCCATCATTCTTCTGGTCACTAAGTTTCTATTGTCGACGATCCAAGGCAGAGAACAGATGTGAGAAGCCAAGAGCGGTACGCGACCGTGTCACACACATGACTGTGACACAACGTGCTGCGTGTCACATCCCGCGTGGTAAGCTACCGCTCGTTCAATATTTAAAACAACTCAACGTAGCTCCCCGGGCCCAGCGATCTGGGATACAGAAAGCTTAGGCCACATACAATGGCTCAAATTCCATTGGGAAAGTCGCTGGTGCCATCGTTGGAGCCACTCGTGTTCCGATTGGGCAAGTTGCGCCGTCCGGAGTTGGTCGCGGAGTGGAGAACAATGAAAAATGTGAAGATGGCCAATGATGTGTGCCTAGAGTTCTCAGTGAGTATAAAATGACTTCCACCTCGTCTTACATCCAGACCCAACTCGTTGACATGAACCCCTCTACTCCTCGTCCTCTCACTCCTCGTCGGAGGCGAACTCTTGCCTTGCGCGAATCACTCGAGCGTCAGATCTTCAGACAAACTCAAGAATTTTCTCCTCCCATACCGCCCGATCCCCCAACCACCAGCTCTTGTCGTATCAAGAAGGTCATGTGCTACGGGCGAGGCGAAGATTTTGACAATATTGGTCGATGGACTGCGATGGTAAGTCTCGATCTCGTATTCACCGCTTTGTACCTGAAGCTACCTTCCAGTGTGTTAAGCGCGACCATACGACAAGTACTCGGTCGTGTACGAAGATCCAAATGCTCACGCCTAAGTTGTTAGACTGGCAATTAGATGTTCTCCGCGCTCTATGGGTCCGGTACGATCATACTGGGAAGAAATGGGGGAAGCAGGACGTCCCTGAGGATTTACTGGCCCCAATTGCCCCCCTTCCACCCCCCATCCCATCCGCACCTCGCGTCCCCACTGCTTCGGTTTGCACCACCAGCGCTGCAGTGTCCAACCACGCCGCGAGAAAGCGCAAGCGACCCCCTTCACCCACTCTCCCTCACCACGTCCCTGTGCGTTTCATAGACCTCAAAGTCATCGATCTGACTGTTCCGGCACCCAAGAAGCGTAGAATTGGTGCCATTGATTCAGAGCTCATTGACCTCACAGAATAGAATATATTTCACGCTCTCATATCCATTTTTATTTATCCTTCCCATCATATCCTGTTCTCGCTATTTTTGCTATTCCCCCTCGTACCTACGTTCGTTCGTTTTTCCTTATTTCCACATCGTACAATACCCAGTTGTCGCAAGTACCTGTGGTGAAAATCACATTTACACGAATCAAAGTCTATTCATACCCCTGATCTAAGGCAATTTTTCTGAGTTGTATTTTCAATGAATACTGCTCACCTGCACGCTCGCGATCGACCCACAAGTTCTCCGGAATTGAGCCTGAACTCTGATGTGCAAAAACACGGTGAATTCATTGGAATCATTCGTAACGCACCGGTAGTAATGCCCCATTACCTGCACAGGGAACGAACGTTTGAACAGCGAAGTTCGAATTTGAGCAGCGAAGAATGCTGGATCCAAGACTGGCAGAAGTCTGCGCGCGCTTTGGCGTCGATGACGTCATTCACCCGCCCCGGGCGTGTCTATGCATAGAGCAACAGCGGGGAGCCTGAAGTAAATTGACACTGGTTCTGGGAGCAAATTATCGATGGTACTGGTATAAAAATGTTAATGGTAAAGTTGCAATGAAAATCCACAAACAGAGCTGTTTGGATACTGATTCCCGAATAATGCAGCTCGAGGTGACAATAAAAAAACAGGTGTACTTGGCTGTGTGAACTCAACACCACAAAGAATATCTAAATGCAGGGGAACAACAGCAAGAGAGACGATCCTGGAGATCTCGGCAAGAGGGCCAGAATCGAGCAAATCACGTAGTCGGAATCCGAAACTATAGCTAACCCAGAAGCAAATGTTTTCAGGTCAAGAGGTTGCTCCCGCACAAAATAAAATGGTTTGGATGGGATGAAAGCAGTCGAGCAGTATAAGTACACGAACACGTGAAACCAACAGCGTCAAGAACTTTGTCCGATAACGTAAACAATCGGACAGACTTTTTAACGCTCTCTGCTGTGTCGGCCGAATGCGCCGAATCATTAGTCACACACGCCTCTCCGAGATCCTTCGCCAGTAATTTCCATTGTAATTTAAACACTACCTCACTGGATGGCTCTACCCTCCCTCTGCTTGGATCGCCACCTGGGCTCTGACCAGGACTGATGTGCACGCAGAAGACGACCACGTGAGCATGTCCGCAAGCACGACCGCTTCTAGGCACAGTGCGGGGAGCCACGAGGACATGCGCCCAGGGATCACTGAGCGCATCGTCAGCATGAGCGCTGCAGAGCGAAGCGTGGGCGCGCGGGGGACGCGTGAACTCCCCGAGGCATTGAGCTCAAGACCCCAGATGCGAAGTGAGTTTTTTTTTGAGGGGGCTATAACCAGATTCGTATTTTGCTTGACCGGCACCCCCAAAGACTATCAACACCGTCTCGCAGGTATGGTATTCAACGCTCCAATGGCGTGCTCTCCAGGGGAGATTTAATCGAACTCGAACCAACTTTGAGTAAACCTGCGTCGGGTTCGCCCACTTACCTCGCACTTCCAGGGTCCTGATATTCCAAACGCTGCAGCAGCATTTCTGTCCCATTTTCACGCCCGGCGCCCCCCTGACTCGTGCCCGAGTCGAGGTCCATTTTCATCGTAGGTCCATTTGACTTGTATTATAGGCCGCTTCTAGTCCTTGGATCGACCCGGTCTGTCCCCAACGCGGCGCTGAATCTGCATGTGTTCCCTATTGCATATCTTCGAGTTCTGAATTTCATGTGTGCAGCGCGATCTGAAGGCCAGCGTGCAGGTGCAATGCATCCTTTGCACCCAATGTTATTGCTGACCCGCATGCCCAGATTCTACACCTCTCTCTACGACTCGCAGGGTTTTACGCCGGAGGTGTAACTGTACGCGGAAACGGTGTACCACCCTCGTCTTACCAGTATGCAGCCGGGGAGCCGCGGGCAGCGTGAGACCAGCTATGGGTGCACGCAGGATCGCAGAGCATGTCGCCAACGCGGGGGTGGAAGTGCGAACTCCCCGAGGCCCTCGTGCGTGCAGCGGCGCAGGAGGAGACGTGGCTCGACGCGTGAAGGAATAATCCATCTTTCTGTCTGCGTGCTCACCGCAACCCCCCTGCAATGACCTGGCATGCGAGGCAGATTTCCACTAGTACTCTTCGGGGGTTCCCAGCGAAGCCCACAGCGGCTGTGCTAGTCCGGAATGCCTAGTATTCCACAACAAGAAAGCTGCACGCCCACGTTCACCTGCGAATACGCAGGTGGGCCTGAGTGGGCAGCTCTCATTGTCTGCAGAATTATCCCCCGAATTGATGACTAAGCCTCCTCTTGCGTTAACCTCTTTCGTCGCTGTGATCTTCCGCACTGACTACGCAACCCGTTCTTTCGCATGGCAGAGAAGAAGCGTAAAAGACCTCTCCCCAAGCTGGAAAAGAACACGATACCGGCCCCAGGCAATGTCCCGACCACACGTCTCGTCACAATTGAAGGCAATAAAACGGTCTCTATCGAAGAAAAAATAGTCGCCACTGCTGCACCTCAAAATCTAGTGGCACCGACGGTGACAGAAGGCCCACCACCCGAGAATGAAAGCCCCGAGCCTGAAGAAGAGACGATAACACAGGTTAGTAGTATTGCCAATAATAATTCGTCCAATCAGCTCATTCAAAATTTTGTAGACCGGGAAGCTCATGGCAGAGTACGGGGATAAACTGCCCGACATCATACGCCTGTGGGTTGCTCGCAAGTCCAGTGCTCGCGTCGGAAGCCCATGTTATTGTGGCAACGGTGTGCGCACTACTCAATGCCGCGATTGCCGCCAATACGATCTCTCCTGTGAATCCTGCTGGATACGGAATCATGAGAACAATCCATTTCATTGGGCTCATGTGTGGAAGGCTGAGCTTGGTTTCTTCGTCAAACACGACATTTCAGCTGTCGACGGGGGCAATCATGCTGTGTCTCTTGGCCACTACGGGAAGCCATGCCCGAACGCTGGAACTCCGCAGATGACGACTCTTGTCGAGCCCAATGGGATTCATGCCACCAAGATTTACTTTTGCGGTTGCCACGAAAACCCAAGCGTTGACTCAAAATTCGACCAATTGATAGAGGCGGGCTATTTCCCCGGTTCTACCGACAGTCCCCGGACTGCATTCTCGTTTGATGTCCTCAAGAGATTCCATTTGGCTAGCTTAGAGTCAAAGACAGCGGCATTGGACTACATTTCTTGTCTCCGTCGTCTGACGGACAACTCCACGACAGCGGAAGTGCCGGTATGTAATCCTTATGGCTTGGGCCTTCGGTGACTAATACAGACTCAGGATCCCTATCCTGCCTTCCTGCCGACAAATCGAATATATCAGTACTTAAAGACTCTTGTCCGGCTTGGGCAGGTGCATGGAATTGATCACTTTATGCCATACCGTATGGCGGAGAACCTTGTGGTCACCTGCCCGACCTGCCCAGAGATTGGGGTCAACGTGGACATTGATTTGCCTCGGACGCCGTTGTGGCTCAGGTGTGTCTATGATCGTCTCAGCGGTGGTATTTCAGCCTCATTTTCTCGTTCTCGAAGACACATCATGCAAAACCAACTAACGCTGGATGGTAATTTCCATACCGGCCATTTTGTGAAGAACTGCGACCCCAACGACATTTCTCTCTGTAATGGGAAAGGCCAGTTTCCGCCGGACGAAGAGTATCACACATACCTCAAGAGCATTCCGGTAACAAAGGAGGTAATGTTGCTAGTCATGCTTCACGCTTCATTTTCTCAGCGCTATTTCGCACTCAGAAGTCCACCTGTGTGTATCTCAAAGTCGTAAACCGGCAAGACAGGAAAAAATTCAAGAACATGGATGTGACAGGGACTATCAATGCACAATGTAGCCATGTCTTCGTTATTGCGAGTGTGGACATGCACCATTCGGAGCGGTAAATTACCTCACTTTATCCGGTGGCATTTACTGATAGATGGAATCTAGTTTTGCCAATGCAGACGCTGCCCTCGCCCGAATGTTACGCAGGATGGATCTTCGCCGGAGCGGAGATATCAAGCTTCGTCTCGCCCTCGAGAACATCGACCAGGTTGTGACATACGACATTGCATGCGAGTACTATGTCAAGATCAAGGCCCGCTTTCGAGCGTCCCCAGATCTCGCGGATGTCGCGGATATTGTCGACCGCATACGCTGGGGTATCCCGGCTCTTCATGTCACCGGGCATAAGGCGGACTGCATGTATCTATTTGGGACTGCGTACATGGATTGCATAGGCCACTTTCACGGAGAGACCGCCGAGGCCTATTGGCCATCTGCAAACAAGATTGGCGGTCATGCACGCCAAATGAACAACGGTCACCGCCAAGACACCCTAATTGCTAATGCTAATGATTGGAATTGGAAAAAGACAGTGAAAATGCGTGAGTAGTCGCGTCCTCCCTGTTTTCTAAGCGGTATTCTCACCCTGATTTAGATGTGTCCCTCTATGACGACCTCTCGAGTGCAAAGAAATTATTCCTACAGAAGCGCAAGCTGTTCATTGGACTCTCATTATCCAATCTCGACGAAATAGGAGGGTGGCAAGCCATGGCGCGACAGACCCAAAAACATAATGGTGGCGTGAAAAGTGTCTATCGGCATACAACAAGTAAAGGTATGTGGGCGCGCCTCATGTCTCTTAATTTACGATACTGAAGGAATGTCAGTCCCTTCTCAGACAGCAATTTATCAACACATGATCACAAATCTCGAAAACTTTGCGTCGACTCAAATCCCCACAAATGAGATTGGAGCTTTCTTGAAGGCGGGCCTCAAAATCCAAGCCGATCAGTATGTTAACCTGAATAACGCGCACAAATGCAAGTGGCTAACACCGGTTTAGGCGGAAGATCATGGACGCCCGCAGCAAGAATGACGAGCATGACCTTCAGGCAACAAAGAAGGAGATCTCCACGCGACGCACCAAACTGACTGCCTTGCTGGGGAAGTGGCGTGAGGTTCGCGACAACATTATGGTAGAGGCCGCAGACAGAATTACCTGCGCCCAATCATGTGAAGTCGAGTTGGAGAAGCTATGGCTTCCGTCGGATTTCACAGAGGCGGAACGGGTGGCAATGGGACCCAACATTATTGCACTCGCGGCCGAGGAGGCCAAGTTGCGGGAAGGGGAAGCCTACGACCTGATACGGGCTATCCAGACAATTTGCAGGGGGCTGTCCGCTCTGGAAGACCGAAAAAAAGATGTGCGCGGTCAGAAGGACAACACGATTTCCGGAGAACGGGTTCTTGATACCCGCCACCGTCGAGACTGTGCCATAAAGGCGTACAATTCGGTTCGTAAAGCACTGCTCCAGCTCGGGATGATACAAGACGAGGGAGACAAGGACAGTCAATTCCCGCACCTCACAGTCGATGACACATTCATGAAGTCACGGCGGCGGGAACGTGCTTTGGGGGACTCTCGCCGAGGCGACGGCATGCTGTATACAAGGATCGGAGTCAGCGCTGGGTCCAAGGTATCAAATGCACCTGAGGTGGTCGAGGAGGGTGACGAGGACGACTCGGGTGGCGAGCCCGATAGTAAACGCAGGTGTCAAGGCAATGAAGGTGGCCCCCAGATGAAGAAGCGGGCCAAAAGTACGTGAATCGCTATTATAAATATACGTGTCCTCACAGCCACGTAGGGAAACCAGCCGCCGAAAAGCGTAAAGAAAAGGAGCTTGAAGCGCTCACTGCGCTCGATCCTAATCCCGCAAACAAGAACGGCTGGCTCTGGGAGCTGAGACGCCCTAGTAATATGACTGATATTGAAATGCAGCAATGGGAGCGTGAAGGTGGGATTGTTCATTATTTCCTTAGTTCTGTCTTGACGTCATCTAGGCGATCGAGTCCAATGGGCGAGAGCAGAGGCAGAAATGGATCGATTCCAAGAACAACTAGAGATCAAGATTGCCGAGTTCCTTCGCTGCATTGCCTTCTTTGACTTCAATGCACAAGTGTGGACGAAAATGAGTGCGAACGAACAGCCAGGTTTCCAGGAACAAGCCAAAGAAACCGCCTACATGTGGATGACGTTGGGAGACCAGTGCCGAAAGCACCTCAAGATGGCTGGCTATCAATTTGCGCTTGAGCCGGGCTTTGACTTTCCCGCCCTTATTGCTTACTTGGAGAAGGAGCGCGATAGGAATGATGCATTGATTAGGGAGACTGGGATCGGTCAGTTCACTATCTAATCATCGTTACCATAGACTGACAGTGATTTAGCACCGAGGGACAAGCGAGCAGAAGCTGTACTCCTTGCACTCGCACGGGGTGAGAAATAAGCAGACAATAGCACAAAAAATATAATTTAGGACATGGATTTCGTCGTTAATCAGAGTTTAATCCAGGTTAAATCTTTGGTTAAATGATCTTGTTTAACCATGACGACTAGTTGGGTTAGAGTGTTTAAACCTGGTTAAATGGTCGGTTAAATGGCTCGTTTAACCATGGCGAGGTGTGGCTGCCAATGAGTACCAGGACGAGCAGAAAGCACGGTTTAACAGGATGGTTTAACCAGTTCAAATGGTTAATGATTGTGAACCGCACTGGTTTAACCTACCTTATCGGGAAGTCGTCCACCAGGCCAATGAAAGTCATTGAGAGATCTGGCCGCTCCTCCGCTTTGTATGCCGGAATGACGGGTGTAATGAGGAATCGCCGCCGTAGACCGAGCGCCCGGTTGATGAGCAAGATACCGAAGAATATCTGTAGTATAATAAAGCGTTCAACGGCGGGGAAGCACGCATTTAAATGACCCACTCACTGCAAATTTCCAGCGCCAGTCCGTCCGCGCGTCCAGACGCGCAGTCGCCCGCTCTTGGTGCGTAGCACGCACCCACCTCAGTCTCGGAAACGCCAACTTCCCGTTCATGAAGAGCTGGACGGGCGATACGGCCCTCAGCATCACCAACGGTAGCAACGCGTCGCTGTACCCTAGGATGTAAATCACCCCCACCACTACTCGCCCTTCGGCGAGATCGGAGCTGCGACCATTGTCGAAGAGGCTTGGGAGTAATGCGCCTAGCACAAGAAGCTCGCCGGCCGCAGTGCTGAATGTGCCCGGGACACTAATGAATGCTGTGCTTGTCCGGGAGCCCCAGTAGATGCAGTTCAGGAGAAGGACGAAGACGGAGATTAGGGTGCTGTTGATTCATGTCGGACTGGGGAAGGTGGATAAATAGCACAAACTCACGTCGACACGAGAACTAGGATACGCCGGCGCGGATGTGAGTCCTCGCGGTATCGGTATCCGTGCAGGCCACCTGCCGATCAAATTAGCGCTGGGGGAGAAGCTGACAATGAAATACTGACCGTGCATCTGCGCAACGTTGCGCTCTTTCGCTCGCACGAACTCACTGTCGTTGTAGTGGCGTGGCTTTGGAGTGAATTTCATGTCACCGAGCAAGAACATCCACGGCGTAACGCCCGAGTACGAGAGGTGCCATGTTACGTTCATGTGGTCTGCGGCACAAATGAGCTATGCGGACTGATCTCACTCTGACTCGAGAAACGTACCAGAAAATGTACGGTTGGGTGTCACAGTCCCAAAGACCCTACATGGGTCACGGTTATTTGGGAAAGGCACGACGTCCTGCGACAGAGGGAAGTTAAGCCTGCACCGAAGAGGGTGAATCACCGACCTTCCGCTCCGCAGCGTTCCAAAACACATCCATGTAAGGCGCATAGGCGCTCTCCTCACGGAACCCCCCCTCTACCTCCGGCACCGCAAGCCGCACCATCGACTCCCAGTTCACGTTTGCCGCGTAGGATTTGCGGCAGAAGCGTGTGCGCGAGCCCTGCAGCTGGGGGAAGACTCGTCCACACTGCAGATTTGATTCATTAGTATTTGCAGTAAGAGGAAGAATAAAGAGTTCAGTGCCCACCGAGATGTCCCGTAACTGCTTGTGCATCCGCAGATACGCGTCCCGCCGGAACAGCCGCGATTCACGGACAACGCGGAGGTGAGTTCTAGGTGTCCACTGAGTATGCATGTAGCTTGGAGAGGCAAACCACTTACCGAGTAATGACGTGTGGGTGCGTCTGGAGGACCAAGTGGTGCCAGTCCTGGGAATCCACAATACCATCCACGGAATCATTCTTCTGGGAGGGACAGATCCAGGGGACCTCGTGCCGCTCAAGCAGCGGTATTGTAAGCGCGAATGAGTCCAAGGCATTGTCTACAGGCCTTCGAGAAAAAATCGTCGGGGAGTTCAGCGGAAACCTGTGCTCTTCGGTCATCAGCGAGTATAGCGTGTTGGTAGCCCACTGACGGGAGACTCTTGAAACGCAAACCCGGCGGGTCAGGGAACCAAGTTGTGAAGTCCTTGAAATGATCAAGCGGGGAGGGAGAGTGCGGAAGGATGACGAAGGATGCCCGCAGAGCATCGTTGGGGCCTGAATACATGTGGCTGCGGCTGCGTCAGCACGGATGTAAACGGAGTGCTCAGAAGAGGAAGAGCGCACAAAATGTCCGTGGGAATTTGGAAAGTGACGTTGGCGTGGAGGTTGGTGTCGGACAGGCGGACCCCACGGAATACAATGTCGGAGAAGATTGTCTTCTCGTAAACGCTGACGGCCTCATACCAGCTGGCGTAGGCCGCGTCGCCTCCTAGTAGGGCGCTCACCAGATCAACCTTCTTGTCGAGCAGCCGATCACGTGTGCTCCTCTCGTCCATCGTCGCCAACTGCCACACCGTCACGGCGATATCGAAAGTATCATTCGCCCCAACGAGCGGCTGCACGACGTCGCTCCGATTGGTGACGTGGGCGATGTCTGTTTCCCCGACAAACAATTCGCGGGGCGGGAAAGCGGTCGAGCGGAAGGCCTCGTTGCCAAGGTCAAGGAGAACCAGTGCTGCCATAACCGCTAGACCGGTACGGCGAGACGGGAGTCTCGACCAACGCAGAGTCGCTGCATCCAGGCGGGTGGGTGCCCCTTCTAGCATAGAAAGCAGATGGGAGGTTGGATGGATCAGGGAACGACCCTGATTCGACTAGAAGTAGAAAGACAGCATTCAGACGCGCACGGGACGAGAGCCGCAGCTGGTGTTTGCACGGCCAGAGAAGCCAGATGTAATATCAGTCCGGCTGTCAATCTATCCAAGATTCTGGATGGCATACGAGTGCCGTCCGGCGGAGCGTAGCAGATCATCTGCCGCGCGGAGACAGTAGACCTGTGCATCTGCCCAGGAAGCCGTTCGTTAGGCGCACGGACAACTTGAAGTACTTGCCCTGTGGGCAGAGTTGCCTGTGGTATTTTGCCTGTGGTATTTGGCCGATCGACCATGCTGATCCTGCCACAAGCCGTCTGGAGACCCGCCGGAGGTCGGTAGTGAAGATAAATGAATTGGCACGTCGACATCACAGAGAAAGAGGCCCTGAAATTGCAATCAAAGCAAAATGTCGCTCTGCGACAGACATAATTGACCAGTAGGAACCAGCGGCGGATCTACACCGAATGCTGATAAGCTGTCCGCGCGTGGGTTCATACGTCCAGCTTTCGCTTGATAAGGATCTGCAGCCACGATATCGCCCGCGCCGTCCAACCTCCGCACACTGGACGAAGGAAGATCGTCGCGAGCTCAAATCTGGGCTTGAGGAGGACCCCGACATACGTCCCGCAACATTCGAGTCCCCGAGGGAAGACGAAGCGCAGCCCATTGAATGAGCGCTGCCAATACATGAAGTTTTGCGGTGTGGAATCGTAATTTTCTTCCCAGTTACACCGGAAGGAAGGGGTCGAGCGGGAAGCCACAGAGAGAAAAAGGCAGAAGCTAGTCAATGACGGTCCAAGCCCGATTCGAACGGGAGTCTCCAGCATTTCACTGTCATGCCATGATAAAGGATGCAGGCGCGGGCCACTCCGCAATTGGACCTTCTTACAGCGGCGGTGAGCGTTAGCAGGTGGACGAATAATTGGACCAGGGACCGTGACACATAATGGGTGGATAAATACACTGCTCAAGTTCAAACGTTGCATTCGGAAGAGACGCGCACGTGAGGAACTCGGTAAATAAAGGAAGAAGCACATACGTTTTTGGTGAAGTTATTTGTTAGCATCGAGGATGCCGAGGAGGTCCCTGCAACAGAGGGCGTATGATGCGGCAGAGACATATATATCAAACAAGTCGGATACACCGCTGAGAGAAGACTGCGGTCGATAGCGCTCAGATAAACGGTAGGAGGCAGTTATGGCGTAAGAATGTGCACGTAGTGAGGCCTGTAATTCCGCTGTCCTCAGGAGATAGGATGAGGGTGGTCCCAGAGATTGCACGGACAGAGGCCGCGCCGCCCTCTTGTGAGAGGAAACAACGCCAATGCCAGCCCAGGCAATATCGCTTGCAAGATGGTGATATCCCGGCCAGTAAAGCGCACTGAGTGAATTGGATAGAATATGGCTTGACGAGAGATGACGGAGAACAGAAGAGATGACGCAGGCACGACGGTGTGGTGGTTGGAGGCAAGGGGCGCGTCGGATCAAATTTCGGCACCGCGCCACGTGGCTTGGCAGCGCCTACAGCGTACGATATCTCGCTGTTGTCCCTCAATCCGCAAGCGACTCCCTTCTCTGTTCGTTGCTCGGGTCAGCAATCCACCGCACTCAACCCCTCAATAATTTCAAATGCGTACTGGTTCCTTCGTCACCGCGCACACTCCGAGTCGCGCCTTTCCATCGCTCACACCTTTCGAGTTGTTCTCCTATGTACTGGGCTGGTCCTCTCTTTCCCCTGACCTGGAGCTCAACTCGCCCCGCCCCGGTGCTCCACTTACTCTCTCGTCGCCGCTCGCAACAAAGCGCACTGCCAATGTCGACATTCCGCTCTCTTGTCGTTATCCTCGTGCTTCCGTTACGCCTAACCAGACACCTGCTGTCCGATACCGTCATCGCGGCCCATAATCCCTCAAATCTGTACTCCACAGCCAGTGCCCATTCGCCCTTCAGGTGTCCGTCTCCTCTCAAATCCCTCTTCCTCCGTCCCAATTCTTTAACTGCGCGCCCGACTTTCGCAATGCTCGCCGTCGAACGAAGCCCTGAAAAAAACTATCGATGGCCACTCCAATTCTTCCATGCAGTTCGTTGGCGTCAATTACCCGCTTGCTCTTCCGCACAGGAAGCTCCTCACGCTCGCTCCCCCGACGCTCTCGTTCCTCGCTCTTTGACGCTGACGGTATTGGCGCGCACGCAAATTCACCTAGAATCCGCTACGCCACGGCTGCTGCGCGACACCCGGTGCCTTGCATGCAGGATCATCGATCTCGTTTTCGGAGAAGGACTCGGCCCCTTCCCGCCCATATCCAGAGCTATCTGTCTCAGCCCAGCCCACAGCAGCTCTGCGCGCATGCATGACATGCCGAGGAGCATTGATTCCAGCCTGTGCCGTGGTACCGCACGCCCCACGTCCTCTATTCCAAGCGCTGCTCTCACTCCGCCGGCCGGCCGCCCCTCCCTCCTGCGCATTCTGCGCCGGCGTCGTGATAATGAGAGCGCGCACCCGCCCCGTCATCGCTCACGGTCTCCGTCCCCCTGCTAGAGTCCCCTTGTCGAATGCGCTCCTGCGTGCCCACCTTCCCCGCGCGTATCCAGCGCACCCTATGCCCCAGTGCTCGACTCCCGCTCTCTGTGTAACTCGAACCCCACTCAATCCCTGCCGTTCACATTCCCTTGCTTACTCCATCCGCGCGCAGCCCTCTGGCTCCGATCCGTGCCCGCACATGCTCAATACTGCCAGCATCGCCCTCGTCGCGATCAATCCTATACGCCTCATGATCCTGTTCGGATAACTGCTCCTCTCTCTCCTCCTCAATGGCAGGGTCGACCAGTTATCATCCTCAGCGTTCTCCCCCCCGCGCGTTCTCACTTGATGTATCTCGGAAGCAACACCCCCCTTAGCCCTCGCCCTCCTCTGCGTCTGCGCATCCTCAATCCTCATCGTCGGCAGCTCCCGCACTCTCGTCTAGATCTGCGCTACACTATTAAATAACTGTGCACCGTGCTCAGGGACCGCGCTCATGCCGGACAGTGCATACAGCGGCTACGAAGCTCTAATTGCGCGCTGACCCCTCCTCTTGTTCCTCCTCGCCCTCCGTTCCCAAATTTGGGAGGATTGAATCATCCTTTCGAGACGCTCTTGTGTTCTTGTGTACCTATGAATCTACTGTATGACCCCCTCACTCCCTGCGATTCCCCTTGTCTGTGCGCATGTTGAATCGCGGATTGCCAGCGCCAGCGCTAGCGCTCACGCCCCGCGGATCGGCCCACAAAAGAAGGCTTGCGGGCGCCGAGAGTCGAACCCGTCTGCTGCTGAACGGGTGAGCGTAATTAGCTGACGCAGCCGTGCGCCGTGCACCACACCCGCTCCTTGGCTTCATAGCTGTGCACTAGTACTTGGTTATGCATCACTCAGGCTTGCCGTGCACTCGCTGGCCCGCATATGCTGATGCGGAGTTGACACCGAACCGCCGCTAAGCGCTACGCAAGCGAATTAGCAGAGAGGATGCCCGAGCTGCAGCCCTCGAAGCGAAGCGATTCAGCTTCGAGGCTGCGTTTACCAGATCACGCACCATCTATCCTCGGCCCGGGGCACCATCGCAGCCCGGCGAATCCGGGGATGTTGGCGAGCGGTCTCCGGGAGCGCGAGTTCCAACAATGCGGCGCTTGTGGAGGACACGATTTCAGATCTGGAGATCGTGGCTTGGTCACTGGAACACTCTGCCCACCACCGTGTGTTGTGGTCGGGTCTTCGCTCAACTAGGGCTGCCCACCGTCCCCGTCTTTACGGGTGGGACGGGTGCCGTAAACGGCATGCCGTCCCGTACCGTCGAGCCTCGGCCAAAACACATTGACGGGACGGGGACGGCGGCCGTTGACGGCCGTAGACGGGTCGGACGCCCGAAATGTATTTTCTTGTCTTCAAAATGCACATAGTGAGCAATAATTTGGTACTCAGCAAATGCTCTAATGTACCGAATGAATTTACGCAGCTGAACATCCTTGTTCTGAGTCGGAATCAGGCTGTAGCAGCCGTAACTTCTCACGTGCTTCGCATCAATTTAATTCCAACCCAGTTGAATCTGCTGGTTTTGGCCAACTGAGTGTGAATGAACTCTCTCAATAGTGACAAGCGACTCACAGAAGTAAACTGTGCCTCCAGTGACAGAAATTGTGGGTCAGACATGAATTTTGGCCTGCCTCGAGGTCACTGCCGTCCCGTCCCCGTTTACGGCCGCCTTTTTGCCGTCCCGTCCTGTCTCGGGTCGAAAATCTCGGAAAGACGGCCGCCTTTTTGACGGCCGTACCCGTTGACGGGACGGTGGACAGCCCTACGCTCAACGCGGCTCGCGCGTTCTCTGGCCAGCTGATGTCGATTTTATTACTCGGTCCTAGGTAGATAGGAAGGTATATAGGATGGCACGGCACGGTCCACTCATGAACGCCGGTTTGCAGGAATTTTCCTCGGTGTATCACGGTGTACACGCACTAACAATGCAAATAGTTTCTGACTTTGAGGCTTGCTGGCGCAAATGATCAATCTCTTTCGGTTGCCCATTAATTTGCTACTCCCCACACGGAACATTCCTACCGTGCTAGCCTAGAATGCGTTGACGTTCGGAGTGGCTCTCGCAGTCGACTACGGGATTTGCAGATTCAAAGGGGCGTACTTATGAAACACACCTGAAAATATAAGCAGCACCAAGAAAGCGGTACCGGTATACGCAAGCACCGCCAGCGGCTTGCTGCTTGATGGGAATGATTCGAGATATTTGGAACCCGGGTCGTACGCAAAAAAAGAAAAAACCTTATATAGACTGTGCTTCAAGTATTTTCCGACGCAATCTACTATCCCCACTTACTGGTGACTTCGAGTGTCAGTATTGGCTCTAGAAATTCGAAGCTACCCTCCTCGGGATCAAGATCCGACCCTCAATCAACGACAGTCATCTGACAGCCGATGGATATACGGCGGCGACTCCCGCCATTGATGTGGGATGGTCATGCATGGGAACAAAATGGGAAGAAGGTAAATATATTATACAATCCGTTCACTGTGTCGGACGTGGTGATGCAGCCTCAAATATCGTCACTCAAGTGTTTCAACATGTATATAGCTGCTTAAGTGTACCAGCTTGTCCGAACCATGAACGCCGGTTTCCACATACCTGCATCCTCCTGCATCGCCCCCTGCCAGAAGCGCTGTCACCCCGCCTCACAACGGCACGACCCGCACGGGCAACAGCCATCATTTCCAGCAACGCTGATCATAATTTCGGATGCCAAGGAGAGTGCTAAAAATACATGGGAAGATCTCGTATAAAAAAGCCCAAGAAACGGACCGGGTAGATTTGTCGTTCTGTCCGAGCCAGTCTCTGTTATCTTCTTCTGAGCTAGTCTCTCCTTTTCTCCCCTTCTCGACCTTTTGCAATGTTTTTCGTGACTAGGTAGGTCTCCAGACTCGCGTCTGGCTTTGGCTAGAGACACTGAACGAGAGATTTTTTTAGCATTATTCTCGGCGCTTGTGTCCTCCCATCTGTGATGGGACTCACCTTAAACACGCCCGCAGGCGCCACCGATGACGCCACGGTAGTCGTTACCTGGACCACCGTGGCCGCCGATCCGTATGTGCCTTCCAGATTTTTGAAAGTGTTAATCCCAATTCAGTGAATTGTAGTAAATTCTCCCTCCTGCTTGTCAGCGCAACGGAAGCATTCGATGTCGCTCAGGGTATTGACCCTAAGGCTCTAAACGCCACCGTTGGCCTTGGAAATATTCCGCCAGGGTATGTGCGCCCCAACGTATCTGCTGCGACCGCTTATCTGTTTCACTTTTCTTAGCGCCGGCTTTAAGCTGCAAGCTGTTGTAGCCGATGATATCAACACCGTTCTCAGCACCTCAGGCACATTCGCCGTCAGCCCCCCTGGCGCAGCAGCGCCTCCTACACTTCCTGTAGCAACTCCTCCCCCTCCTCCAGTCGCATCTCCCACTGGCGGTAAAAAGGGGGGTAAGAAGGGCGGTAAGAAGGGCGGCAAGAAGGGCGGCAAGAAGGGCGGCAAGAAGGGCGGCAAGAAGGGCGGCAAGAAGGGTGGTAAGAAGGCCCACAAACCTAAACCGAAGGGCCCAAGGAGTGTAGTGTCGGCCAAGTTTGGACGGAGGGAATTATACCGGGATTAAACGTCGGGCGGAAGTGATGTCACAGGGTAGGCTCATTCAGCTTAACTACCATGAATATACAAAGAATCACGGCCTCGGGTCGCACGACCATCCACACTAGCGAATCGGTTTTCAGTGCATATCGCCTTCATATGGAACCCAGAAAGTCCTCCGGTCGAGTCCGAGATTTACGGCTCGGTGGGAGGAAGTTAGCCTAGCGGACACTCAATTATTCATGATGTTAGGACATCGGAACGTCCGAAGTCGGATCTCACTGGGTGAAGAGGTGGTCCCGTGCCATGCTGACGCGTCAACTTCCTAGATTGGTGTTATAATTGTGGGACCGCATCACATACCTCCTCCTCCTCCCAACAGCCTGAGGCGGCAGGAAGACTCCATGAGAGGTGATCATTCCTAGGGCGATATTAATGGTAGGCTCGCCCGGCTGTCGACGTCGTATCAAAAGTGATACAGGTCAGGGTATTATTGACCCAGCGTGCGATGCCGGTTTCCACGGGCTGTTAAAAATGGATCCCGTTAGATATATAAACCCCAAGGAAGGAAGCTTGCTGTTCTCTCGAGCCAGGTCTCTCCTTCGTCCAATTTCCGAACCAGTCAAGGCAATCTCGCTTTTCGTTCTTGCCACTCTTTAAGCAATGGTCTTTCTCGCTAAGTGGGTCTCGGGAACTATGTCTGGCCTTCGCGCACTGAGCGAGATGACGATTTCTTCAGCATTCTTTTCAGCGCGTGTGTGCTCCCATCCGTGATGGGACTCATCTTGAATACACCCGCGGGCGCCACCGATGATGCCACAGTAGTCGTCACCTGGACCACCGTGGCCACCGACCCGTAATCCCTTCGAGCGCCTACAAAACTCCGTTAACAAATTCCACTCTAGGAAATTCTCCCTCTTGCTCGTCAGCGCAACGGAGGCCTTCGACGTCGCTCAGGGCATCGATCCTACCACCCTCAACACCACTGTCGGGCTGGGAAATATACCACCGGGGTGTGTGCGCTACGTCCCGGTGGATCTCGGCAGCGACTTATATGTTTAAACTTTTTTAGTGCCGGCTATAAACTGCAAGCCGTTGTCGCCGATGACATTGACACCGTCCCTCAGCACATCGGGCGGATTCGCCGTCAGCGCCGCTGGTACTGCACCTCCTGCTGCTGCGGGAGAAGGAAAGGGAAAAGGGAAGGGAGGCAAGGCGGGGAAAGCGGCTGCCGCAAAATCGCCCGCCAAGAAGCCCGCTGCTCCCGCAAAACCAGCAGCGCCCGCTAAGAAACCAGAGGCTCCGGCGAAAGGTCCCAAGGCAGGCAGGAAAGGCGGTCGGAATGTGGTCTCGGCCAAGTTTGGCCGCCAGGAATTGTATCGTGATTGAGCGTTTGGGGGACAGTGGTGTCCGCTGTGTGGATAGAGCAAGACTTGTTCAGCTCATTATAGGTATGCACCACGTATTGTACCGCCCCGGGTCGTAGGGGCTGTAGTACATCAATTGGGAAGTGCTTCCGAAGATAATCCAGAGCAGATCGAGCAACGGGGACGTCGCAAAAGTGACCGGTAAGCTCTACCCCAACCAGCAAGTCATGCCGGCTACATCGCTGGAACATGGATAGGAATTACAATGACAAGGCTGACATTCGAAGCAAGCTTAGATAAGACGAAGCAGACTCTGCGCTCGGACCTGGAACGATTCGTGGATTTGAAGGATACTAAGGGACACTCGAGCGAGGGGGTGAGTCGCGAATGGTTGAGATAGTTGAAAACAAGCGATTCTGATGAGCGGAGCGAAACAAAAACAGAGCTCAGAGAATGGAAATAATGAGGAGGAAGGTTGCGCACGAATTAATACGGCGAGCATGTATGCGGCACGGATGGTGGATGCCGCTCAGAAAGACAGAGTCAGAGATGATATCATACAGCTCTGAAGGCGGTACCAGGTTTTCGCAGGAGAATACGAGGACGATAAGTATAAATGTGCGTAAATCGCTGAGCGACACTTAACTAACACCACAGTACATTGCTGAGAACGAGACCAGAGGAAATTTAAAATGCAAGAAGAAACTCGAGATGAGCTGGATGCACAATTGAACGCTACGTGAAAGTACTTGGGGAGCGATGGGCGAGCGGCAATCAATATGGACACCGGGCTCGAGATCAGAGGACTAACCCCTGACCAGTCAGGGACCATGGTGTCATTATAAACGGAGGATCCTGCAAGGAAGCGACATATCCAGAGAGGCAGTTAAGGTTCTGGTGACATTTCACGAGGGATCCTCGTACACGCGTGGACCAAGACAGAGGAATCTACGAGATGGCAGCCCAGACAAATGAAAGAGGATGTGGACAGACAGAACTGACAGTGCGAATCGCGATGCGGTTGTGTGTGGTGGTAGCAGAAGAAGAAGCTGCGGATCAAGCGGGCCGATGTCGCCATCTTCTCAGTGTTGGAAGGAGGGAGGACGAGGTGAGTAGGACGAGGGCGGGAATTTGCGGGGAGAGGATTATGTACAAAGGAGTGCGCACTAGCACTCATCGCCGTTGGATTAGACTTCTGCTCCGCCGTCAGTTCACGCCCATAATCCAGATGCCTCGGGATCTTCTCCATAACCAACGTCGCCAGCTGCGCGTATTCGATGAGCGCCCGCTCCATATCCGTTGCAGCATCAGTATTACCCCGTGGATTGCTGGCTGCGGGTCCGCTGCCGGCGCCAGATGCGAGCGCCTTGCCCTCGCGTAGGGCTGCACGCCGTCCCGTCGACGGGCACGGCCGTCGTTTTGACGGGTCCTGGACGGGAACGGTCCGTCACGCGACGGCCGTCATTTTGCTTGTCGAAACTACCGAGTACGTTCAAAAATTGTGGCCTAAAGTGTGTGTCAGGCTTACATTTGCGTGAAGCATGCCTTCCCAAAGGCCATCACATCGTATTTCACAGTTTATGGCGTGTTTTTAGGACCCGTCTACCCGTCGACGGCCGTTCTTGACGGGAACGGCCGTCAAAACTACAGTCGAAGGGCCCGACCGGACGGGTCGGGGTACCCGTCGAGCCGTCCCGTCGAACCGTCGCGACGGGCACGGGTGTGCAGCCCTACCCTCGCGCCGATGCACCTCGGCACGCCGTAGATAGTGTCAGAAAATCCCAAATTACCTGACCTGGTCATGTCCAGCAATATCAGGCCCTGTCAGGCCGTCGGGTATTCGGAGGGTTGATCAGGTTCAAAAACAAATTATAAGTCAGTGATCAGCCTGATCAGCCTGACCGAGGCTGACAAGCCTGACAAGGCCTGATAAGCCTGAGAGACGTTGATTGGGCGTTATCAGGAAAGGGACGAAAATGCTGAAAAAAACAAAAATATTGAATCAACATGATACTAATGGTCTATTGCATTTCGTAGTCACCATTGACTTCATTTGGCTAAGACTGTAATATTAGTGACTGTTAGTGGTCGGACTCACGACCTAATGGAAACGCTTAAAAAACTGAGCAGTGCTACAAAACCGGTAAGCTAAGTCAACATTGTGAACCAATCCAACTATGTGCTATACATACCCTCGTTTCGCGGCCTGATCAGGGCTTACAGCTGCAAACCTGCCCACATCAGACCAATACCAGCTCAAATGAAATAGAGGAGGAATAAATTCGGAGCAAGGGGACTGAAAAACACCGTGTATTCAATTCAATCAGTACTTATTAATCATTTGACGATGTCCCGCCTTGCGACGCGGTCTCGCCGCCGTTCCCATAGACATCGCCCTCTGCTTCGGCCTGCTTCTCGGCCCTCAAAGCCTCCATCGCCTTCTCGTTTCCACCACGCTTCAGGTCGCTACCGCGCTGGCGAATATGGCCGGATTGTGAATTTGGAAAGACGACTCGGTCCCATTCCGAGAAGACGTTGGTGATGCTTCGGCTTCCATCGCGTAGACCCGTGGTCAAAATCTCGAGATACTGATCGTAGAGCGCGTCATAGTCGATGCCGGTTCTGTCGCCCTTATTCCGGAGGTCACCATCAGCCGACAAAGTCCAAATGGCCTTTAAAAACAATGGTGAAGCGAACGGAGCGCAATAAACCGTGCCGAGGACATACCAGAACAGCAGAGCCCGCGATGGCACCAGGCTCAGTATGGTCTATTGCAAGGATACGTTCCATATTTCCGTGTTTGGAACGGCGACGACAACGTGGGAGTCGGAGGCGCGCTGCAGCAACACGGTGGCGGCGGTCGGCCCGCGGATCAGGGTTGCGTACAGCTACCAAAATTTCCGGGTGAGTACAAGACGCTGGTTGGATCTAGCATCACACGCACCCGCATAAGGCATGGGTGAAGAAAGCGCGTCTTGATATCGTACTCCCCGCTCCAGTCCTTGTGCAAGATCGGAACATCGAGAGTTGAGTACGCACCGCTGGTCCCGTCTTCGATGTACCATCCAATTTGCACCTGGAATTTCTCGAGGCGTACATCCGGGAGCAGCAGGTCGACCTTAGAACACTCGAAGATGTCCGCGCCGGCGACCCGGCGAAGCCTAGAGCTGGTATTCGACCGCTGGGACGTAACTCTCTCCATGAACTGCAATGCATCGGATACCAAACGAAAAGTCGAGCAAAGAAACAGAAGATCCTCGCGGTAATTTTTTCTTCTCTGAAATCCCGCTCCTGGAATGGCGAGCCCATTCGCTGTCCTGATAGTTTGGTGCGAGTTTTCCACCCTGGTATAGTCATATGCTCTCTCGATGGCAAAGAGGCAGCGTACTTCAACGCTTGCCGTGCCGCGCTCGCCAATTATCCGTGCCCAAAGTGCCTCGTGCACAAGTCGGACCTTCACAGAATTACTTCCATCTTCCAACTTCGAACTACTCCGACCATGAAAGCTGTAGTACGCAAGGCGTCGAAAAAGAAAACCAAGACCGACAAAGAAACCATACTCAAGAACTATGGACTTCACGATGTCCAGGTGCATATGGTTTACGAGACCGTTGCATAAGCTGACGGCGGAACCCTGCTCTTAGCATTTTCTATGGGGTTTTCGCTTTTCTGATCCTTACGCTGCATACTCGTACGATACCCTGCACTCCGATGATCTGGGTAAATGGGGTCATCATATTTGGCCCCTTTTACTGGATGAACTCGAAACCCTCAAGCAAAAGGGACCGTTGGCGGAAAAGTAAGTTTTGTCTGTCCCACAAGATTGTGGAGCTGACTATTGTTATTGCCAGCATGCGACGATTTCCCCGTTGGCCAAATCTTAAACATTTCAATGAAGTAACCACGGTACATTTCACCGACGGCCAAAGTTTCTACGATATCCTCAAGGTGAGTGACACTATGGCCTTGGAAACCTGTTAACGATATTCCTGTCAGTGCATCCTTCCTTGCATCGTCCAGTTGTTTTCGAATGATAATGCACTGGCTCATTGCATCCGAGGGTATCAGCGTTACCGCATCATGGTCGGCATGCATTGCATGCCTGAACGTCGGCTGCAACGTCTGGATACCTTTATTAAAGACTATGAACATTGGTCCTCCGTGAGTGAAATTGGTTCGAGTTCAACTACTCCCCGGTTACGCGGCCAATATACAGCGAGTGTCTGAGGTATACGGGAAAGACTTTGATTTTTTCAAGCAGCACGCAGCAAGTCATGTCGTCCGCGACATCCGAGCCAAGGGAACTACCGACCACGGTTCAACTCGTCCCGGAGAGGGATTCCAGCAAGAAGCTCACGAAGCATACTATTAGAGACCCCTTAGTTGGCCACCCTACTTAGTTGGCCACTTGACTCCTATAAGACCAGGGCTTCATAATTATGACTGGGCATAATGTATAAACAGAACACGACCTCCAACGAATGTTCAGACCAAATTTCAGCCGAAAGTGATGGGTTGATCGGGAGCTACGGCATCGCGGATCGGGATCCGAAGCGTGGGGACATCAATTTCTTATCAATCGGACCCCTCGCCTCATTTGCCATCGCCATTTCTCCACTCGATCCACGACTTTGGGAGCTCGTTCGGATTCCCCGATGCTGGCCTTCCATCCGAAGAGATCCTGGACGGCAACTGACTGAACTATCACTCTTAACACACCCGGGAAAAGCACGAGTTCATTTGTAGGTCAGTCATCCTGGCACCGTCGCGGTCCACGATACCGCTATGCCATCGGTCTGGAACCTTACACAGGACTTCTCAATATACAATCCTTCATGCCGAGACTCTTTTCGAGATTTTATCCAATGACCTCTGATTTCTCTGGAGGCCATTGTCCAAAATCACCCAATTTCAGTCGTGCTAATAGTCGGATTTTTTGGAGGAGATATCAGCAACTTGGAATGGAATTGGGCATCCAGGTACGTCCAAATACTTCCCATTAAGTAGCATGGATCTTAATTTGGCTCATTGCGGCCTTTTTCTGAGTAGCAGAACACTCATTCATCCCGCGACCCGAATTTCGAGGTTTCCCGTCGATCGCAAGCATGTATTCTGCCCATTTCTATACCTCATATCTACACCATAACTGTTTTAAATAGTGAATATAACCTGTAGATATGATTCTGGGTGCAGGCCACCACCATTTGAGAGCTCAATACGTTAGTTGGCGGGGTGGCCAACTAAGCTGTTGTTTGGCTATGTTGGACTGCCGGTCAAAATAAATTCCTTACGCACTCAAATCTTCGAATATTTCGGTGTTGGCGGACTCGAACTCTTCACAGGATGCATGCCCTCATTCTGACATAGTTTGGCTCGCACCGGCACCGGTATAACACCAGGGCTGCGGCATAAATGCTTAAGTGGCCAACTAACTGGTCTCAAATAGTATATCCGAACGAATGGCAAGGAAGCGGCGCACCAGGTGATGACACTCCAGTATCAAGCAGAATGAACGAGTTCTAATTTCGATCGCAGATGGCCCGCATTGATGAGACACAGGAGGCTATTGCACGGATCCGAATGAACATTGACAATTATGATAGAGCTTAGCGCGAAGTGGACGACCTTGACGATGAGCACGAGACCCGGTGGATCCCCAGAATACGGCGCACTGAGCATTTGGAGCCCCATTTTCTGGCCGTCTCGTGAATTCCAGAGCGGTAGAAGACGCCAACAATGGCTCAGCCGCTTTTCGTGACTTTGATTTTCGATTGAGGCAGTTCATTTCCGATACGTACCCAGAGGAAAATATCAGATATGAAGACACAATAATGGTCTGTTTTATTTGAGATATTTCGGCGAGTTTTGATCTCCTTTTTTTCAGATTCGAAGCTTCAAGTGTGTCCACATTTCATACCAGTCACTTGAGGATTGGCGTGGTGTACGAGACATCGTCCGATGCAACCCGTCTTTTCACCAGCGCGAACGATACGACTGCTTCCTGGGGAATTTCTCGGACCCCGGCTTACACTTTGCCCGTGCACGTTCGCTGCTTCGCTGTAGTTTGCCCAGCGGCCGTCAGATTGATGTTGCCCCGGTTCGCCTGTGTGAACGGAGTCGATGGAAACCCAGGACTCATTGGGCTGGCTGTCAAATTCGCGACGAGGCCAAAGAATATTCCTTCCTCTCGATGGAGCATGTTATCCGAGGCGCGCTCCTGGCCCCCGTCTCTTCTGTTACCAACGAGCCTACTCATATTCTGGTCGATAACGTAGATGCGGACAGGTTTTTACGAGCAGATGCAGAGCTTGTCAATGCATAGATAATTTGCACATCGGTATCAACAGTGGTACTATTCTTGATAATCTTAATAATTGGTATGGAATACAGAGAGGGAATGAGGAGCGAACTTGACCAGGCCTGATGCGGCCTGACCGGTCCTGACACAAGATGATTCTGCCTGATACCCCACAGGCCTAAGCCCGACAGGACCTGATAAGTCGGTCAGGGCCTGATCAGGTAAATTGGGATTTTCCGACAAGTGCTTGAGCTCGAGGTTGCTGGGGGGAAAGGCGTCGAGATCGGCTTGTGCGACGATGGCGAGCTCTGAGATCGTCGCGGGACGCGTCGGAGGCAGCATGAAGGTTCAAGGCGTAGGAGGAAGGCGGTGGGACCACGTGATGCATCGGCGCTTACCAAGCCTCGGCGCTTGTGTCAGCGCTTGCTCTCGACCACCATCTTCCTCCTTCGAGTGAATCTTTCTCCGCCTCAGGCTCTGGGCCCTAGAATCTATTGCATCTTCGCTCAAAAATCGCTCCACATTCCTCGGCGCATCTTGACCTCCGACGCGCGTGCTACACGGCGACCTTGATACTTGCTTGGATCGCGTCTAAATTCTTGCTAAATTCTCGCGCAACGTTGGCCGTTTTTTTCTCCCCATAAGGCACGAAGTCCCTGGTCCAGCACTCCTACCCTGGTCTGTCTCATGTAACTCGGGGCTTGAATCCGATGGGGACTATGAATCTTGGACAGCACGCAGAGGCCGTGATTTCCCCTGGACGCAGCGCTCCCGGATGTATCGAAGCCTGTGCCTCTTCATTGTGGTCGTCAGTAGGAATTATAGAGAGGTCCTTTCCTCGGTGATATCGCATATCGCCGCGAAATTGCAGACTCTTTCTACGGCCTGGGCTGCAGACATTGCAGGCTGTTTCTATCCCTAACCCAGAAATCAGCGGCCGGAATTTCGTATGGCATAGATAGAGGGATATCAGTGCGCGCGTCACCCCGTTCTTACGGCTCTCGCTATCTAAATCTCAGATTCACGACCCAGATGGAGACGATGCGGATGTGCTGCTTTAGCTGCGGATCTCGTCTGGTTTACTACCTGCGGATTTCGTCTGGTTTGCTTTACGGCCTTCACGCATTTCAAAGTTTCATTGAATCACACTTACGCCGCGCCCAGCGTGATATGACGGATGGGTTAACACACAATGACTGACATCGCGACGATCTCGGACAGACCAAGCCCCAGCCTCCCGCAGGGCGCCACGGCTATGATGCTCGAGCGTCCGACCACCTGCGTAGCGCTGCTCGTTCCTGTAGCACTGGATTGCCGAGCGAGTCAAATCAAAGCATACCTCGGCGCCACGCTCTGTCGTACTGCCATCCCATTTCCAGCACCGGTAACGCTAATCGCTGCTGCACTCGGCGGCGAGCTCGATGAAGACGTCGCCGACGCCGACAGCGACGCAACTGCGTATACGGATCCCGACACGGACTTGCTTCCAGATACGCTCGCTGACGACAATGTCGTGCCATTCGTCACGCCCGGGAGTGTGTACAGCGTCACCGAGTTCAGTGACAGCGTCATCTGCGCGCTCGGGTTCGCCAGCGTGAGCGTGGGCGTTACAGTGAGATCGAGCCCCGCCTGGACGAAGCGCAGCGCGTTGGGGACCTTCCAGTACGTGCTTGCGTTGTAGGTCGTCTTGTGCCCATCCAACCCCTGCTCGTGTTCATCAGCGCGGGAGTCGGATTTGTTGGATAATGAGGGTGTATTGGAGGAATGTGCCTGTAGTCGCGGGCCGCCCTCCCACGCAGCGCTGCTGTTGTGAAAGCGGAATTCAAGACACACGGCCGCCATTTGGGTGTCCGCGCGGGAAACCTCCCCGCGCCAGGAAAAGTTTGCCCGCCTCAATAAGCACGCGACTGTTTATTCCATTCATCAATCTCTCATCAACCTCTCCCGCCGCAACTCTAATCTCATCCTTCAACTGCGCATACATACGCATGGTTGGCCTCAACGAATGGCTCCACAAGATTCGCCGCGCTCGCTTCTCATTCATCTAACGTCCGTAACGAGCCTTGTTCTATTTGAGGTGCCCTATGATAACATGCGACAATGATTGGTGTAATGTCTTTCTCTTCTACAGCTCTTCGAGCACAATCTACCTAATCCAATGTAACGAACGTGATATGACCTTGACTAACCATCGTTGTTAGATAAACAGGAGAGATATCTTACGACCAGCGTTAACACCTCACGCTGCCCGCTTCACGCAAAAGGTGTTTGGCGTGAAGATTCCATCAGGATCGGCACGCTTCCTCGCCTGCCTCAGCCTCTCGTACTTGGACTTGTCCTCATGGTACGCGTTCCAGACCGAGTCCAGGTCGAAGGAGCCATACGAGCCCCAAAGCACCCGGCGGTCCTGTTTGCTGAAAATCCCGTGGGCGCCAATGCCTTCCTCGTCGTTGGTGGCCTCCCAAGCTGTGGCATCTCCCTTGTTCTCGGGCTTGTGGAAGTTGTCGATGGTCATACACATCGTCGAGTCGCGCCACTATGAATGGAGTGTGAGATGATGCAGCTTCAGAAGGTATTGACATGGGGGTCCACTTACGCTATAGGACGTGCCATTGTCCGCATTCCTCGTAAACATGGAGTTCTTCCCCCCAAAGCACTGCAGCTGCGCCGACAACCACTGGCCATTGTCGGTTGGCTTAACGATCTCATCCATGCGACGGACCACCCAGTCTACCCAGCCATCCTTGACCAGCGTCGTCGACTTGGTCAGGTACGTGCGCTTGACATAGGGGAGGTCAAACTCGCGCGTGTTGCGGAAGGTCCACTGCGCCGTCAGCTCCGACATAGGCTTCTCCTCGACGCCGCTCTGGAAGAAGCAGCCCGTCTTGAGCTGCTCAAAAAAGTCCATGTCGGGCTTGTCGTCCGGACCAAAAGGCACATACTGCGCGTACACGACGATCATGCGCGGCCAGAGCGGGTTGTCATCATGACCGAAGATCTCCGGGTGCTCCTCCTTAATCTGGTCGTCGAGCCCGCCCATGAGCCCCAGGATGTCGAAGGAAGCGCTGAGCACGCTGATGCACAGGTCATAGTTGCGCGGAAAGTTCTCGTCGTCGCTCATCTCGGCCAGGTGGCCCAGAAGCTTGCGCAGCTTAGCCGTGTCGTACAGGTGCACGGCACGCAGGCCGAGGGACCCGTGGTGATCGGCGTCGCGGTGCACCTCGATCGAGAAGTGCGTCAGCACACCGAAGTTGCCCGGGCTGCCGCCCAGCCAGGCGAAGAAGAGGTCCGGGTCGCTGGAGCGGGTGATCTCCTTCTCCTGGCCGTCATGATCGATAATCTCGAGCGAGAACACGTGATCCCCCAGAAGGCCGAAACTGCGGCCCAGCTGGCCGTAGCCGCCCGTCTGAACGTGGCCGCCGACGAAGACGCGGGTGCACTGGCCGTGGGGCACGAAGGCGTGGTGTTGGCCGAGGAAAGCGTTGAAGTCGCCCAGGCTGTGGCTGACGCTGGAGCGGACGAAGCTCTTATTACCCTTCTCGAAATAGACGAGGTCGTCGGGGGACTGGAAGGTGTGTTTCAGGTCCAGCTGGATGTTGTTTTGTCCGGTGGACGAGGCTCCGCTGTACTGGTGGCCTCCGGTCCGGATGGCGATGGCCTTCTTGTGGGCCTTAGCGAAGGCGATGACGTTCTTGATGTCGTCCTTGCCGTGGGGCTGGACGATGAGGCCCGGGTTCATGTCATGATCGACTTCGTGGGTGGAGGTGGCATACTGCCACTGCCAGAGGGCGTAGTCCTTGGTGGTGGGCAGAAACTGATTGCCTGTGACTCCTGCGATGGTCGCCATGTTTGCTAATTAGATGGCTGGTACGCCTTATCTCTCTCTCTCTCTCTTTATACAGCGATGTATAGAACTCGGATCAATCCGCTAAGAGGGTGATATCCCCGAGTTTCGGCTCCCCCACCCCTCGAAGTTTTAGACATCCCGACATTGTTTGACCCCACCAAACACCGCATCTCAGTCCGAATAAGTAATCATTGATTAATCACCTATCTAAGTGTACTGTACACGGAAAATTATGAAAATGTTCTATCTGTCTCCGCATGATATATAAATGGAGGGGTTTCTCATTTCGACTTTGCAGTAGAGTGAGATTTATGTTGAAGAAACGAAAGGCGAAACAAAGTGGTGCTCAAACCCAAAATGTCATCGGCTCGAACTCCGGTAGCCTCGGCAATCGAATTGCCCACATTTGTGAGGCGAATTGCAAACTAATTAAACTAACAACGGAAAAAATGAAAATACCGTAATTGGGAGGCCCACATCCGAAGGAAATGAATTCATAGTACCTGTCAGTCATAAGTGCCATGTGCGTGTATGTGGATTCGATATTCCAACACAATTCTGATGTAGACAATGATTCTGGTGCTGGGCAGTCTGGTCGCAAGACCGATTAACACCGAACCTGCCGAGCGGCGAAGCCCTCGGCAATCTGAGGGCATTTCCGGCCAAACGAAACCCTTGGAATGCCACGAGTTGCGGTTTCCTTTTGTTCCGGTACGAAAGCGCTGACGAAATCCACCGTAACAGTTATTAGCGACGAGTATGGCCCGCTGTGTGCTATATGCGACCTGTCAATCTCCTGACGCCGCATTCATAGCACTTGCGCCTATCTCCGATGTTCTTGCGAGACTCTCGTCATCACGGGTGCAATTTGCATTCTCAATACTGCCTGTCGACGCCCTGCCGCTGGCAGAGCGGCGAAACTCTCGGTTACGTCGGATTTCGTCAGCGTGTTCTATCGAAACAAAAAGACACCGGAAATGGTAGGGAGGGGCACGCGGAGAAAAATAAGAGTAAGAACAGCAATTTCTGGTGAAAAGATGGAGCAGAAAAGCGAATATCATCAGCGAGGACAGCACTCGGTAGTACATTCGTCATCGATATTTCGTGCGCTCGAGGCCAGCCTGGAACGACCGACACGCGTCGGGAGGGTGCGATTGATGGCGGGACAACATGGGGACAATTGTGGATGGGGAATTCGAAGAAACTGTGTTACTCCAGCCCGGGGCAAGTTCAATGGCTATGCCCGTGCCGTGAACCTTCGACCAACACGCGCGGGAACAATGCCAGTGATGGCGGGGATAATATGGACCCCTGGGGTAAGCTTAGCCACCATGTTCCGTGCCGCGAGCCTGCGGGGGACACCGAGGAAAGTTGTGATGCAGCACCCGATGAAAAAACTGGTATTTGTGAGTATGAGCTCAGTGGAGAGGATTCCTGTAGCAGGAAAGGGGCGGCACAGCGAATCGGAGTGGGAAGGACGCGGAGGCCAATCCCAGTACGCAATGGATGTGCGGGCCTTGATGAGGAGGTGACCGAAACAGCCCGCACAGAGCAGAGCTCCAAGGGCCAAGCTCGCGTCAGGGCCGCGACTCAGGGTGGCCCGAAGACCCAAATGAGCGACGCGAAGTGATATTCTTATAAAGAAGGTGGAAGTAAAATGTGATACATGCATGTGGGAGTTCACCGTCAAAATTAAGCGAGGAGGAATCGAATGGGTGGACACGAATGTTTGATGTGTGAGGTCCATCTGGCGGTGAGAGCTCAAAGGACATGCCGAATAGTGGAAATGCTGCTCGATGTGAACAAGTATGCGAAGGATGCGCTGCTAACTTACCGGGTTTCGTGCCGGTTCTTGCGGGCGATGTGATGTGTTCGGCACGAATGGGGGTATGTAGATACAACTGTGGCTTGGTGCCGGTTCTTGTGGACGACGTGATGTATGCGCTGCGGACTTTGATATGCGAGACCATTCTAATGTAGCTAAATGTAATAATCTGTGGGCATGAGGCGGGTGCAGGATCGACGAGGTCGGTGCTGCTTTAAATTCATCTTGCGCTCATGATCATTAGCTCAGACTGACTATCCTCGCGACGAGGCACCGCCGGGACACGTGCGTGCCCGAAGCCGTAAGTAGCGTCAATATTCTCATTAACTAAAGGGTTATTTTGCATACTCGGATGTTGAATTAGGGTCAGCCCCAAGACCCTAGATGACCTCTACTGGACGGCCAAGAGGTTAAAAAGACTTCGGAGGAGATTTTCATGTAAATTTATGAGCCAGTCCATGGCCAGTGATAGCGCCGGGTAAAGTGTTTCTCATGCCATACAAGAGCGATAGGGATTCCAACCCGGCTTCTCCTTGCAACGATTTTTTTGGTCGCCGGAAGATTGATGTTTTCCAGGGAGACGGTTTCAGCACGTAGCCACTACCATCATTTGAAATTCTCCAGAGCAGAATTGTACATGAAATTTAGAAGAATTTCTGAGATCCAAGCTTCTTCAGTCGCTTTACAACACCCGAACGCCTCACACTGTTTCCGTGCTCCCCAAAGTAGCGATGGGACTGAAGGGAATTGGATGTTAATGCTACAACCGACCATTCATGAGTGTATTTGCATACCTCAAAGCTCCACTCCCACAGTCCTCGTATGAGATAGCCTATGCTGTCAACGTAGATTCTCGCTTCACAATCCACAGGGTCACCACATTGAGGGATATTGTTCGCCAACACGATAAACTTCGAGATGAGGTCGCGGGCAATGCATGTGGCCCACTCAATGGCCTGTGCCTCCGAATACTTTTTGTCATACATTAAAACGACGATGCCATTGTGAATTAAGCCGGTGGATTGTCTGAAAGTGAGATGAGACAGGTAACGTGGTCCAGGAGATGCTGGTACTCACTCGACGTTGAAGGAAAGAATGGCATTGACCCAAACCACAATGTCCGTGGCGAGCTGACATATTTCACTGATTGCTGGGTCGCAAAGGACATCTTCCGAGAGATTGAGCTGTATATCACACATGCAGATGCACGGCCCCATTCCCGATGTACGCCTGCGCAATGATATGTACTCCTCCAGACTCCCAATATATCCGGAGTTCCTATTCCGCGCTTCTTCTACGACAGCATCAATGTAGACCTGGAAGTGACTGATAAAGCGTGCTTTCCAGGCGTCCGATGGTTTCGAGATTTCGAGGGTCTTGATAACGAATCTGATACCTTCACTTAGTAGCCATTTTCGTAGAAGATTACAGCGTACATTCGCGCAACCTTGTCCCCAAGCCATTCTGTGGATGGGCG
>JARGYA010000473.1:0-99420 GCA_029204335.1 Mycena vulgaris
AAGAATCTCTAGGGAATCCCTTCTAGATACTTTTTCACCTCGTGGAGCTCGGGCCTGAAGCAGGGTGAAGCAGCTTGCGGTCCGTGGGGTGTGTATTCACGCTCTGCGCTACGTGTGCTGCTATGTGGCTGCATGCGACCGCGTCTCGTACACCAGTGGTGGAACGACATCCACGTCACCGGTACATAGCCTGATCTCAACCTGATCTAGATGTCGAAAAAAACCTATCTCTGCACGTCGAAGCAGCACACACGGTACACATCCTGCGCTTTCAGTGTCTGCGCAGCCCGCAGAGGGAACACTCGGGGGCATGATTCCAGTTCGCACGCGGTTCATGGCATGCACATTTTGGCTTCTCGCCGCACGCACCACAAACAAGGAAGTTCACGGATTTGCGAGCACGGGCATGATCGCTCTCACTAATACATGGAGCATGTGTGCGGGTCTGCCGAGTCCCTGCATATCGGTGCTCACGCTCGGCATGCTACGTTACCTTAGCTGCATGTGCCACCACCTCCTCTGCTTGATTCTTGGTTCCTGCACTGTGCGCGATGGGGCCCCGGGGGACGAGCAGCCAGGGTGTGGGTACACATTAAAAGAAGCCCGCAGCCCCTCCACTCCCACATCATCCAAGCTGTGCGTCTGTCTCACGGTACTCGTGAAGTCCCCATGCCTGTGTACTGCCCATAGCGCGCGCGGTGCCGTCCTCCCTCGTTTTCATCCATCCTGTCCCTCGCAACCCTCGCTCACCTTTTTGTACTGCTGCATCTAGTATTTTGATTCCGGCGTGTGCGGCGGGCCCTGGGTACTCTAATCCATGCATCCTCGAGGCTTTAACCGCTCGTTTTCGCCCGATCTTCTGGAACCTATCCAGATCCACACATATTTTGACCTTCCGCACACCCTCAAGGCCCTTTGCACACAGGTTCTTCGGTCTCTGTTGTTTTAATTCAGGCTGAGTCTGGATTCTGACTCACCTGTTTCGGGGGGAGGGGCAATTGGTAATAAATAACTCATGTTTGAGGTGCTCGTTAAACTGGGCAAACTGCAATCCGGGGTGCACTGAGTTATGCTTTAAGAGGAACATAGTGTTGGATCAGTCGACGATAATCAATGGTTAATTTACACAGTATACGTGCCGCCGGGTTGTGCGCGGATCAGCCGGGATCACAGGGGATCAAATAGGGTCGGAGAACCCCTTCTTTGGCCCAATGGGGTGATGCGGCGAAGCATAGTCACCAGCGCTTCTCAGGCTGTGCAACATCTGATGACGGTCTGAGGCTCTCCTCCCACCACCATGTCGACCAGCTCCAGCCCTTCAAGAGTGTCCGGACAGACAGTACTTGGTAAAGCAATGTTCCGACTGTTCAAGTCGTCCTCTCAGGCACGCTCAAATTGGCTTTCCACATCACTGCTTACGGCGAAGGCAATCACCGCGGGCGCGGAATGTCTTCCATTCCCATACGTGAAGGGCATCTTTGGGATGGTCGTGGCCATCTTGAAGACAGTCGAGGTCCAGTCTTTACTTATTTGTGGGAAGGGGCAGTCTAACATTGACTTTTACAGAACGTCAAGAAGAATCGGGATGACCTGAAAGAGCTGTGCGGCAATATTATGGACATCATCCGGATTGTGGAAAATCAAATTCTACGCATGGCGATACAGCTGCTGTGAAATTCAAGGGGCCATGTGAAGATCTTCATGGGTGAGTGTTCCTACATCCCGAGTCTCTCATATTAATCCTGATCTGTTAGTGTGTTGCAAGGTGTTTTGGAAGCGGTGAAGCAAATGCAAACAGAACCCCGCAGCTTGAGTAGCCGTCTCAAGGAAGTTGTGAAGCTCAGCAGTACAGCTGATGAACTTGCTGGCTATCGGACGAGAATTCAAGAACTGCGGTTGAATTTCATTATATCTATATTCCATTTTTCAACCATTATCTCTTATCGATAATTTGTTCAGCTCATGGCGGCAATGGATACAAACATGCAAGTTCACAATCTGGGGCTCCCTTCAGATGTTGTTGCAACACCAGCCACTCAAACAATCACCAAGTGTCCGCCTCCTTCCCGGATATTCCAGGGCAGACAGAATATCCTGCGTAAAATGCATCAATTCTTTAAACAGAATTTAGATGAACAACAACATATATCTGCTGTATGGACTAGGTGGTGCCGGAAAGACCCAAATTGCCCTCAAGTTCATTGAGGAGTCCTCTTGGTGATTTGGCCTCTTAATCTGCTTCCATGACACTAAACTTTTATGTAGGTTCTCAGACATATTTCTCATTGACACCAGTACTGCCGAAACAATTGACACAGGCCTCAAGAACATAGCTGCCACACACAATGCTGGAAGCACAGCCCAGGATGGCCTCGAGTGGTTGAGCAGTAAACCAGCTGAATGGTTGCTCTTCTTCGACAATGCAGATGACCTCCACATCAATCTCAACAAGTTTTTCCCCCGTTGCAAGCATGGAAACATTTTGATTACATCTCGGAATCCCAGGCTCCGAGTCTATGCCGGATCTCATTCTCAAGTGTCTGATATGGAAGAACCAGACGCTGTAGCACTGTTGCTTAAAAGTAGTGTTCAAGATGTCACTACAAGAAATTTGGAACTGGCAAATGAAATTGTCAAGGTCAGTTATAGTCTCTGTTTATCTGAGGTATCCACTGTGTTTCCTAGGCATTGTATTATCTCCCTCTGGCCATCATTCAGGCTGGAGCATTCATATCAAAATCTGGGGCCCTTTCAAGCTATTTAAACCTCTATGCTGAGAATCAAGCTCGATTGCTGAGTGAACAACCAGATCAATCTCATGATGGCTATACTTAGACAGTGTACACAACATGGCAGATCAGCTTTGAACAGCTCAGCAAGCCAGCTGCAACAATCTTGCAGCTGTGCTCATTCCTCCACTACAAAGGAATATCTGAGGAAATATTTTCCAGTGCATCTTCATATCGCTTCCGATCAAGTGGTCCTTCTAAGGAGGAGCTAGGTGATCCACTCGAATTTTTGGCCCAATTTTCAGGGCAGACTGGTGTCTGGAACTGTCACAGTCAAGACTTCGCGTCCAACTCTACAAGAGAGCGGATTGGGGAGTGCGAGTGGTTGTCTCGAAAAGATGATTGAATAAAAGACTAAAGAATACAGGCAATAACTACACTGCTTAAATACTGTTCTATGAACCGTGTGAACTACGATATATTTATACTGTACAATAGCCCGTAGTCGTGTGTGGGGCTACACCTGTCATAAGTTAGGAAAAACCTTTTGTCGAACGTCCCATAGCAACATGTCCTATTATCCCCGGGCGTTTCATCTATACATATCCCTGACATCATCGTTCCGTTCCGATCTGTTCTGGCGTCACGTGTCCTTTGGTGTTTATGTCTCAGCGCTTAGGTTCGGCGTTGTCACGTGGAGATTGGTATCAAAGTGTGACAGGAACTCACTTCATTTCATGGATGTCATGAATGAAATCACGGCATATTCCTCGGCCAACTTTGATCCAGATAGGGAACTGTATTCCATCCGTCCACTGGTGCATAACTGGAGTCGAAGTACACTTGCAGACCAAGGCCAATATCAATATTGGATGGTTGCCATATTTGGAATGTCAATCTCAATGATTCCACCCCACAGCATGTGGTCAGCTAGTTTGGAACTCCTGCCTCATGTTGATTCATTACTCTGTGGAAACATGGGTATAAGTCCAGATTTTTGGATTGAATATGGATGTCTATACTTTCATGCAGAAAGATTGAAAGATGCAGAGCACCTGGCACTGACACTCCTAGAGCATCAGAATAGTGTCACTGGCATGGACCATGGAAATACTCTGCACACCATGGGGAGTCTTGCCTCTACTTATCACAAGCTGGGCAAATTGCAGTAGGCAGAGGAGCTTGAAGTTGTGGTGCTTGAGAAACGAAGGAAGATCTTGGGAGATGATCATCTGGACACCCTGCACACCATGGGGAATCTTGCTTCTACATATCACCAGCTAGGGAAATTGAAGGAGGCAGTGGAGCTGAAAGTTGGGGTGCTTGAGAAGTGGAGGAGGATCTTGGGAGAGGGCCATCCTGACACCCTGCGGATCATGGCAAGTCTGGCTTCTACATATCACCAGCTGGGCAAATTTCCAGAGGCAGAGGAGCTTGAAGTAGTTGTGCTCGAGAAGCAGAGGAAGATCTTGGGAGAAGATCATCCTGACACCCTGCGGATCATGAGCAATCTGGCTTCTACATATCACAAGCTGGATAAATTGCAGGAGGCAGAGGGGCTCGAAGTTGCAGTGGTTGAGAGAGTGAGGAAGATCTTGGGAAAAGATCATCTTAACACCCTGTGGACCATGGGGAATCTGGCTGCTACATACCACAACCTAGGCAAATTGTGGGATGCAGAGCAGCTTGAAGTTATTGTGCTTGAGAAGCGGAGGAAGATCTTGGGAGAGGATCATCCTGACACCCTTCGTACAATGGGGAATCTGGCTTCTACATATCATGACCTAGGCAAATCGCAGGAGGCAGAAGAGCTGGGTGCTGCAGTGCTTGAGAAGCAGAGGAGGATTTTGGGAGAGGATCATCCTGACACCCAGTGGACCATGGGGAATCTAGCTTCTATATACCACCACCTAGGGAACTTTAAGCAGGCAGCGGAGCTGAAAATTTTGGTGCTTGAGAAGAGGAGTAAGATTTTAGGAGAAGATCATCCTGACACCCTCTGGACAATGGGGAGTCTTGCTTCTACATATCACAACCTGAGCAAATTGCAAGAGGCAGAGGAGCTTGAATTTGTTGTGCTTGAGAAGCGGAGGAAAATCTCAGGAGAGGACCATCCTGACACCATGCGGACCATGGGGAACCTTGCATCTACATATCACCAGCTAGACGAATTGAAGGAGGCGGAGCAGCTTTATGTTGAACTCCTGGACAGGCAGTCAGCCCTCCTTGGCACGGATCATGTAGACACTCTGCGTACAGCAGATTCTCTAGCACAGGTACGCCAGGCTATGGACAATAATAGCCAGAATCACACTATGTAGCATGCTTTGATAGAATACCCTTTCTATATATGTTTGGCCCTAGATACTGACATGTATGCTTTTACTTTGGCATTTGAGACCCACAGTAGTTCCCTGTGCTACAAGACGTGCCTTTGCTTCGCTTCGGCATCGACTATGTCAAAGAGAGGAATAGATTCATAGTGTGCCTGTACAGGTAGGTACATACTGGAAAGGATTTCTTTACCGATATGCATGATTGCACGGCCGATGAGATCAACAAAGGACCTGATATGAACAGAAGCTTGTGTGAAGAATTTATCTTCTCGAAGGCCATTATATTCAGGGTCTGGGCCTTTAAAATTCATTTCATTGTTAGCAACAGTACAAAGGTTTCGTGGGCGGGGCGCAATAGATTCAAGCCTCAGCGTCTCTGAGCAAGTATCACCGTAGTCCGATTCATTCGCCAAAATTCAGACAGAGCTGGGCCGCATCCGAATCTCCTTTGATTCCTGACTTTAGGATCACCGAGCTTTCGTTCTGTGTTCTGTGTTCCGCTCTCTGCTTGGTGCTTGGCGTGAATACCCACCTCCATGAAGTAACTCGGCGCATTAGAAACAGAATCCCAGCGTGAAGTCTCAGCAGATCTGGCCACAGACAACGCGTCCAATTAAGAGGTTATGCAAAGAGCGAGTCCAAGTTTCGGCCAAGCAGAGGCCATGTCTCTCCCTCTTCAGCGTTAGAATTTAGGACAAGGCCCCGTACAGGAACCCAGATAAGAGACGGTGTTCCTGATTTCTTTGGTTCTGCCTTCTGCCATTCTGGTTTCCGTTCTGCGTTCTCCGAGGTGCCAGGTCCGATTCATCTCTGCCGAGTGCATTCGGGAAATGGAGAAACCGGCAGATCGAGCAACCGGCGGTTGCTTACAAATTTGGCGGGGTTGGGCGGAGTTTCAATATACTTTGCGCAGCCCCTAACGTAGTCAGTACGTAAACATCCGCCGCCATGTCCTTGCTCGATTCGCTGCACAAGGACACCACACTCAAACATCTTTCGCTCCCCCAGACAATACACTTGATTAGGTTGCTTTCCCTTGTAAAAGATGATATCATTCTCGCCCGGCCAGTTTACATCGCAACAACCAAAGCACCACTTGTCTTGCCTCCAAGAGCCTGGCGCGCTGGGCATGCTCATCAATTGACTAGACAAACTTGGCGTGCTCGCCACTGGCAGCGTTGGCGGGAAATAGAACATATACGTGTGACCTTTCTCGGCAGCATGTGCCGATGGGTTATAGAACTATATGCTGTGTTTCATCAATGGCGAGTGGCCGTAAACCAAGAATCGCCATAGAAGATGCCGTGGGAGCGTTGCTGGACCTCGAGGTAGCATCCACATATTGTGCAGCAATTATTGTGGATGTTTACTAGGCGAGGGTTTGTAGACATGGCAGGAGCACTGGCGGGATTTTTTGTCGCTGGCGAGAAGCAAGGACGAAAATGATGCAGTGCTGTTAACTAGATCGACCTTATAGCCAAAACGTCCTTGATGGGTAGGTACTTTTCAAACTCCGTTATATGCCGCCGTTCATGCCGCCGCTCGTCTTGCCGGTTTCGCGGATAGCCGAACTTCCTGTCTCTGCCGGCGCCATAAACTCAAGGCGGCCGTGGTTCAGCGTAATTGCGGCGGATCTAGATATGAATCCAGATGCTGCTGAATCTGAAAGCACCGTCCGTGCGTTCAGCACTCACCGCAACCCAGGTAGAAAGAAGAGATAGGAGAGGATCGAGGTGACACTCCCATCGAGATTGAGGTGGTGGGTAGAAGCAGAAATCGGGCGATGATATCACCACATTCTTTCCCTCCTCGATAAGTCCGATATCTAGGGTCCGGGAAGGAGAGATACTCAGATAGGTATAGGTCAGGTATAGGTACAAGTTCAGCGAGGAAACGGAGAGAAGCAAAGCAAAGGAACAAAGGGAAAGGGAATAGATATAAATAAAATATGGCACGTCCGCTGCACCTCTTCTCCCACCATCCGCGCTCGAGCCTCGACGTTCGAGCCGCACACGCTTGCGCTGCGGCTCTCTCCGCGTCCGTGTCAACGCCGTCGCCGTCGAACTCCGCGCCCGACGCTGTATCCGACCCCGCGCCCGAGCCCCGCGCACGCTTCACCCCCTGCACAGGTGCCCAAAGTCCCAATCGGGCGCTGCGCGATGCCGCTCCGATGCACCGCGTGCGGCGACGGGACGCGCTCTTGAAGGGCGGAGGCGGAGGTGGGGGCGAGGGCGGTCGGAAAGGGGCGGGGACGGCGCGTGCCTGGCGAGATGCGGAGGAAGCAGGGACGGAGGCGGGGCTGTCGGGAAGCTCCTGCTGCTGGCCCGACATGGCTGCGGCTCCCGCTCCCGATTCTCACCGTCTAGCTCGTGAGGGGCGAGCGCGTCATCCACAACCCCAGTAAACTCCGCCTCAAACGCGCATGGGAGAGGGATCCGCGCCGACATTGGTGCGCTGGCGTCCACGCCGGCGAAGGCGTACGGGTCCGCGAAGCCGCTGCCAGTTGCGCTGTGCGTCAGTTTCGGTGAGGGATTGCGCGTTTTGGGCGTTGGTCGTGGCGACGAGATGCAGGTCGTACGCGACGACGTCGGCGCTCCTCGGCGGCAATGTGGAGTTGCGGGTGGTGCCCCTGGGGATGAGCGTCCGTGCCGGCGATGATGGGCTGGGTGTACAGTCATTCCACAGTCCTTGCACTTTCCGCGGTCCTTGCATCAGCCTGAAAAAACATAAAGAATTTGACAAGTAAATGATCTGAGTGATAATATATCCCCTAATGAAGCATAGAACACTTCCTATAACATGAAATTGAGCAACCACGGCACTGAAAGCATGCGGGAGCGCACAACATTATTTATTTTTGTGTGGAGAAATGATCTGCGGTCCTTGCATGACAATGATTGCCTATCCGCGACAGAGCGGCTTCGAGTCTCGAAATTCTGTATGGTACATATCGAAGAGGTATATACAGAGTATGTACCTAGATCTTAGTTTTACCATTTCCGTCTATAATTGGTCTCAAACGGGCGGAAACAAAATATTGATGCAAGGACCGTGGAATGACTGTAGTACGCGTCCGCGGCGACGCCGGTCTGTGCATGGCCAGCGTGCGAATGCGGCTGGGAAGAGCGCGCGTACGGCGGGAACGTGCGTTCTCCGTCTCCGTCCGTTGCTCTACAAACACGCGGTGATCAGTCCGGCCACACCGCCGCGGGAGAAAGGAGACGCACCCGTAGATGTCTAGGCGCGCAGTAGCGGAAACAGGCGAGAAGGCGGCCCCGATAGAGGGCAGCGGCTGTGTGTCGCGGAGGCTGCGGCCAGAGAATGCGCTGGGACGGGAAGTCAGCGCTGCTGCTACGCGGGTGCAAGATTTCAAGCGTACATTGCGGGCGCAGGGTGGGTGTGCGTATCCCTTGGGTGTGCGTATCCCTGGAAGTACGAGAGCGTTATCCACGAAGGTCGGAAGGAGAGGAAGGGACGCACGTCGAGTCGGCGTCGAGCGCGGGATTAAGGATTCTTGCAAGCCAGAGCCGGGAGCGTGAGGGCGGGACGTCACTGCTGCTGTTACTTTCGACCATGGGCATGTCGTCGTGGGTGGACGGGCGCACACGGGGCGTGGTCATTGGCTGGCAGAGCGCGTTTTGCTCCAATTGCATCTGAGAGAGATGCTCGCGCATGCTCGTTCTTCAAGCAGAAGTAGGTTACATACTGGGGAGATCCGTGTCGTATGTCTCAGGGGCTATGTTAAAGGTGTTGCCATCTTTCTTAGGGGTGCCGACGTTGGATGTCTGGTCTTCATTACGGGTGCCCGCGCCTGCGCTGCTGAGCACCGAAGAATTTTCATCTTAATTTGAATCATAAGCTATCATAAGAATAATACTAAGCAGAAAGACTTACCATCGCTGTCGAATACATTCTTGTCTTCCTTTTTCACGCCACCACCTAGGTGCTTAAATTGCGGAGGCAGATCGGTTGTACCCATTTCATCGAGGAGCTTCTTGTGAGCTCTGAATGATAAATGTGCACGAGTCTTGATGATTTCAGAGCATAGAATACCACTTACCCTGTCGCTGGTCCTTGATCCGACTTGCTTTGCAAGACATCGTTCCTAGCCTTGTCGGCGCTGTTCTGGACCGGGGCAGCACTCCCAGGACGGCGTGTGTAGGTGACAAATTTCTGAAATTCCTCTTTGGCAGCGAACTCTGGGGCACGCAGGGCTCCATTCAGGATGACTTTGATCTCCGGGACTGTTGTTTTGCTAGGTCCCTTTGTCGCGATTGTTATTCCGAGAGCTTCGACAATGATGAGAAGGGGTTTCAAGGTCAGATTGCTGATAGGGCCAGGTGGGATGCCGGCGAGACGTTCGGAGATGGAGGCGACATCGCCAGGTTCGGCAGTCATCGTGAGGAAGTGGAAGAAATACCACACGTGGGCACCGGAAGCCAACGGTTTCTTCCGTATTCACCCGTTTCATAATTTGATTTTATTCAGAGGAATTCACTGGATGCCAACGGATTCCGGCGGATGTATACGAGGAAAATAAGAGCCACCGGAATACGCTGGATAGGGGCGTCCAAACATATGACATCAGCGGCGATCACTGATTTCCGCTATCAGCCGTTATCTCATCAGTGAATCCGAAACAGATCAGACGAAGTCTGATATCGCTCGGCGTACGCCGATGTACGCCGTCGTACGTTCATGGTCCGGGCATAAAACTCGCTGGAGGCGGCCGCCAGAATGGATCCGGTCAATCTCAGGCGCGAGCTCGCGTCCTTGCCGAGTGAGAGCCCGCGCTCTGTGCCTCGCACGAAGAAAAAGAGTAACCGCGACCCAGTCGGACCCACCGCCGACCGGCGACAAATTCAAGGGATGCCCAAACAAAGGCTGCTATACGGCAGCGATATCTTGCGAACGAGGTGCGTGCCATGGAGCAGCAACAAGAGGCTCTTCGTAAATGTCGTGAGCAGCATCGTCCAGCGCCTGTCGCGTCCGAGTCCGTGGTTCATTATCCAGCAAACGATACGATCACCGCCGGAGAAACGACGAGGTGTATCTGGAGCGACAGAATGAGGTGCTCCGACAGAGGATCCGGGAGCTGGAGGAGCAGCAGGAATCGGACTAGGCGCGGGAGTTGTCTGACGTTGCTCCCCCTGGTTATAGCGAGTGACAAAAGGGTTGCTCCTCGTAAGGTCCCTGATAATTTATTTTTGGCCTTGCATAGACGGAACGGATCACGAAGGAAGGTCTTCTTCCTTCGCAACCAGGGAGTCGAGAAGCGTTACGATCCAGTAATAGGCCAGAGTCCTCTGTCCCACGCGCATGGTAACCTCACTCCACGAATTCAATTGCATGAGTGCGATCTGACAGCCGCGTGCGAACAACGACATGGCTATTCATTGAAAATCAATCGGTCTGAATCATTTCATAAGTTTTTTTTTCAAGAAAAGGCGACGAAGACTTACCTATTTTTGCTCAACAGTTCCCAGAGTCGCAAGCGAAGCACCCAAATGCCAACTCGCCGCAGGAGTTCTGATTATCATCAGCAACGAACATCACCAGTCAACAGTGAGCGAGACTTACGTCGGGGCAGTCATCGGGATCTCCCCTGGTCTGCAAGAAACGGTTCATTCCCGAATTAAAGGAGAATGGTAGGGTCAACTCACTCCACAGCGCGCCTCGGCAGCTGCAACCAATGCCAGCGCAGCGGCGATGGTGTAAATGATACGACGAGAGAAGAACATGCTTAGGGTTCAAGTTTGAGGAGAGGAAGTTGATGGAGAGGTTGGGCTGTTATTCAGCGTTTTTAAACTCCAGATCTGCAAAATAGTTGCCTTATTCGGCCACGACAATTGCATCGCAACGAAAACTCCAAGCTATGAGGCAGAGAATATTCCTCGAAAATGATGCCCCTTGATGTTTCGCGGTTGGCGTTAACGATGTTCGCTTCTGTTGCATGCCGTCGTCTTTGGAATTTGAACCCTGAACACGCATGCAACTGACCAGTTGTACCTTGGAGATGAACACACGGGAAGGGGTAACAAAGCTAGAAGAGATTCTACTTGATTATCATTGCTTGGTTAGGTTGGTTAGGTTTATTAGGGGACAAAACACCTAGGGTTCTAGGGTCGGAAGGTAGAGATCCCCAGGATAGGGTTTGGATCGGGTGCACTACAACTGCAACCTGGTGCAAACTGGCAACTGCTACTTATTTCTAGTGCCGGCAGCAGCACTGTGGCAATGGTTGCCACAGAACTGCTGCTGGGGCCACCCCGCCATTCCAAGGGTGATGGCAAATCGGTCGGGAGACCGATTAAAACCGACCATGCAGACCGGTGAAACCCTCGGCAATCTGATGCCATTTCCGGCCAAATGAAACCCTTGGAATGGCAAAACCATATAATGTCCGCGGATTCCCCTTTTGGTACTGGTGATCGCGGGTCTGTCCCCGATAACCGCGTTTCGTCCAGAGTTTACTAGGCTCACCCACTAGGCCAATCCAAGCTTAGACCTCGTAATAGGGCTATGTACACGCCATGAATTCAACAATCAAAGTAATGGAATGTATTACGACTCGATCAGCGGATACGTGAGCTATTGTAAGTATTGCTGATAATTATAATTTATGGCCCGCAGGTTCAATATGCAGTGAAGCGAAACACGCTCCGTGCGTGGTCCAAAGGGAATGAATGCTCTCCTGATGGCACACCTGGGGGTTGTCAAGGTCCAGGAGCCTGAATATCGACATTCCGAAGGTCAAAAAATCCATCACTGCGCGAGAAAGACGCGTGTTTCGCTTTCAAGTCCTTGAGCTGGACAATGCTGTACGACACGACTAGTACACCCCCGAGTCTCTCTATCACTGCATTCAAGGCCCCCTAGACTCAGTTGAATGTAGGTCAGTGCACCTCTGGCAAGGTCAGTATAGGTGACTACAAAGGCCCTGTGTATGCGCCTATGCATAGACTTGGTGTAGGTCAGTGTGCCTCATCGATAGCCGTGGTCAGGTACAGCTAAACGTACTCAGTCTAGGTCGGAGCGCCGGTTGAGACCTTCAGAATATCGCATATGGGACTGCAATCTTTAGTCTCTCTGTGTAGGGACTACCAAGAACTACATACATCTACATTGACCTAAACAGAGCTAGCCAGATCGATCATGTGTGTAGATCTGTTCGGGTCACCTAGCCTCAGAGTTTAGGAATGGTCTGAATGCAGTGTGTACATCCGGCTATTTTATTTTATGTATACTTCCCTTCAAACTTTGAGTGCTAACAGGGCTCGAATGAAACTGTCCTCGTCCCAGCTTTCAAGCGACCACCACATCTCTTGCTCTCTACCCGCTCACGCGGCGCACGCTTGTTGGCGCTTGAAAGTTGTTGGTCCCCAGTTATTCGTTCCTTCCGCGAGTACTCAGCAATTCTGCCCTCCATCTAGATATCCCTTCAGAGAGGCACTCTCACCAGCCTCCGCGGCTGGGCTCGCGTAGATACGTTCATCGCGCAGAGAATGTCCGGTGGAATCGCTCGTGAGTCTCCACCCAAGCGAGGTGGAGCGACACTGATTCCCTGCCCAGTTCCGCTCCAGTGGAGACCTTCTTTTGGACAAGGACTTATAGAACGACGCTGACTGAATGTGGGCGAGGTCCGTCGTCTGTCCGCTGCTCGTCGTGTACGATGATGGTATGTACGACTACTCGCCCACGTCGCGCGACTAGTGCCGACGCTCATCTCTTGCGCTCAGTTTCTCATTCCTATGTAGTACGATCCCGCTGCATCGCCAGAGTTCATTGTTCGTCCACTCCCCAGCTGCTTTCCGTCGGAACTTCAATTTTGAGATCATTGTCCTAACACCGAAGGTGTGCTACACGTACTGCCAGATCGTATGAAACATAAAACCTCCGTAGTAACACAAGGAATAGCTGTGGTGGGTAGTAGCCATCTTCGTCACTTCGTTACTTCGCTTATTTCGCTTATTTTCACGAAACCTCGTCACTTTGATCGCATTTAGGGAAAGTTCGTTACTTCCTATGATTTTCTGTGAAAGTTCGTCGTTTTAACTCGGCACGTTCAAGAACCCGGAACATCGGCCATCGTTGTTCCTTCAGCACAAGGCCGGGCGGGTTTTTTCATATAGATACCTTACCCTAACACTAACCACTAACCCTAACCGCTAACCACTAACCACTAACCTCTAATCCTAACCAACTAACCCGAACCTAACCGGCCAATCTCGGCACACCGCTGATTCTGTGATGTGCCAACAGGCACGCGGTACGTTGATCCTGGGAAAGTGACGAACCTTCATCGAAATTTCCTTGAACTCACGAACTTTCATAGAATGCCATCAAACTGATGAATTTAAGCGAAGTAACGAAGTGACGAAGATGGCGCGGACTCGTGCACCTACCAATAATTAGGGTGCCCGATAAACCACACATATAGCTAGGACTCCCCGGTCATCATTTTCGGAGGTGAAGGAGGATCTACTTTATGGTTCTTCCTATGCTGACTCGACTCCCAGGCTCGTACGGCGACTTCCTCGCTAACGTCATGCGCATCAATCACCCGGAGACGTCCTTTGGTGCGGTCGCCTCCGCCGGCCCTGTGCGGGCATTCCTTCCGGTGACGAACGACCCGGACCGCTTCAACCGCTACAGCCTCGTACGCAGATTTTTAAATTTCGCCGTATTATATCATTGAATCCTCTGCAGGTTTCGCAGTACTGGATGGACCATGCGCTAGGAGCAGCGGTGAAGATGCACTGTGCTGCCTCGGCCTCGAACACGACAAATACACTCGAAACAGCCTGGTCAAAGCGAATATCTGAGAAGGGATAGGGTTTTATATTTGGCACGTGGGGGGTTGTTCAATACAACATTGATCCAACAACCCGGGTTGTTCTCAACATAGAATAACCCCCAAAAAGACAGCACTAGCAAACACGGCGCCTCTTATTCGAGCCGAGATTGAAGGGCTGAATGGATTGAACATTGAGATGTGCTACGCCACTGGCAGCTGAGATAGGCGTCTGGCACGGTGTCAGCACCCTAAGCGCTGCGCCGTGCCACTGATGTGGTCATAACAGTATATTTAGCGCCTTCAACTTGTTCGAGAAATTCTGCCCGAAAAAAAACCATGAGAGGTATCCCTCAGGACAGACGAGAACCAGCTTATTGTCAATTTGGTGACGATGCTGAAGAGCACGAACATAGAAACCTCATACAGGTGACGTAAATATCTAGACGCCGGAGCGCCTAATTGCAACAGTAAATGCTGTAAAGCCGAACCTGCCGAGTGACGGACCGCATGTCACCACATGTCTCTCGGATTTGTGGCATCTTCTTAAGACACGCCATCCCGCGTCTACATACCACAGCCTGATTCCTTCATGTCATCTCCAGAAGAAACGAACTCAACATCGGGTCCGAGCCCGTCGATGAAAAGCCCAAGCCCGTCGACGAGGAACCCAAGCCCGAGCCCACCCGAGCCGAAGAACCCGAGCCCTTTGACAAAGAGCCCGTCGACGGCCTCGATTCCACCCCAACTTGACTACCCCACCGTTATCATGGAATCGGCTCAACCCATTGTCATCATGGAACCGGTTCACCTCACCCAACAAACGAGGTACGAGTTTCTTGTTGAAGTATCTGCCTAGAAGAGACTAGAACCCACCAGACGCGCCGAGATACCTACATACATACCTCTCGGCACCCGGGACGTCAAAGCTACTGATGTTTGGAGCATTTACACAACGCTGGCCGAGGAATACGACAAGGTTATGGTGGAAAGCTGGAGGGATGACATGCAAGGCATTCTCATATTCGTTCGTACGAACCTCAGCTCGCACAGCACATTTTACTGAAGCAGCATATTCAGGCCGGACTCTTCTCCGCGACCGTAACAGCTTTTCTGATAGAGAGTTACAAAGGGCTCAACGCAGACGCCGGGGATACAGCTGTGCTGCTTCTGACCCAGATATCCCGGCAACTGGAAGCGGGGCACAATGGTACTGGTGGTGCTCTCGCGTCCCCACCGGTCCCTCGATTTGTCCCTTCGACGTCCTCCTTGATTTGCAATACCCTCTGGTTCATCAGCCTCGGGCTGAGCCTTTCGTGTGCCTTGATTGCCCTTCTGCTTGGGCAATGGGCTCGTGATTTCCTGCACAAGGTCGAGATACGTTCCGCCCCAGTCATCCGCTGGCGCATCCTGTCCTATCTGTACTACGGCATCCGGCGGTTCGACATGCATGTGGTGGTAGAGGTTGTCCCTTTCCTCATCCACGCTTCCCTGTTCATCTTCCTCGCCGGCCTTGTTGTGTTCCTGATCCCAGTCAACATCGTTGTAATGGTGGTTTCGGCGGTGGTTTTGGCGACCCTCGTGGCAGTCTATTCAACACTCACCATACTTCCCATCATCCACTTCGACTGCCCGTACCGAACTCCGCTTACCGCCACCGTTTGGAAGTTTCTGCAATTTATTCGGTCGTTCTCGGTACTCTACCACGTCTTGCCTGGCGTCGGGAATCTCACCAAAACTCCACCAGCCCGGCCCACGATGATGGACACCATGATCCGGCTGGCAACGGCCAACTCTGACGAGCGCGCCGCTCGCGACTGCAGCGCACTAGGTTGGACCATAAAGTCGCTCATAGACGACCGTGCGTTGCAGTCGTTTGTTCAGTTTATTCCAGGCATTCTCGCAATCGACAAATCTAAACCGCAGACTTCAAATCCGTACCAAAAACATTTCAGCATGTTGATCCATGACAAGAACGTCCAAATATCTCTCCGGATCGAAGGGATGCTGCGTAGCTCTGTAACTGGAAATCTGGATTGGGAGGATCGGGTCAAGCGCCAGTTCATTTGCTTCAATGCTATGTGGGCAATCCTCAGGACAGACACCACCGTGTCGGTGATACAGGATCAGACTTTGATTGAAACTGCCTACGGAAGGTCTGATTTTGAAACTGGGCTGTTGCCTCTAGTCGTCTTTTCCCGTTACCGCACATTCAGAGTCTCTCTTGAGGGAGAGATGCTGGATACATTGAACTACCTCAATGCTTGTCGTGCACAGGTTCTACATCATCGACTTCCCGATATCACATCAGTCCGCGCCTGCATTACCAAAACCAAAGCGCTGATCTTCGACCACCCAGAGCCGTTCACCTTCAAAGGTCTACTGCAACCGCCCACTCCCCCCAATCTTTCCTCGATATCGGAATGGATCGACAAGGCCATAACACTAATACAGACGCTGCGAATTGATATTCCCTACCTCTTGCTACTTCGATATCTCGAATGCTGCGCAGAGTTTTCGCAACTTCCGCTGAAGCACTTCCTCGTGCTGAATGAATTCCTGTTTCCGACGGGTGTTCCATCCTCTGCCGTGCTGTTGCAGTGCGAGAAAGCCCTCGGCAATGGCAATCCCCTGCGTCTTCGATCCCCGTCCACTGATTCTGGCCCCAGGATCAGATATCCCACATATGCCACATTCATGTCTGGCCCCAGGATCGAGACATTCCGTTCTGCAACAGCTTTGTGGCTTGAAACACCACTCCGGAACATCATCGTTTCCGTGCCGCGGCCCATACTTGACTATTTTGATCAAATTGCGAGCCCCGAAAACGATCAATGGTCCAAACTAGAGAAGATGATCACCCAGGTCGGCTGGCAGTCCCTGTGGTCGTGTATCTGCACGGATATTCCGGCAGTCGAACCGGAAGACACCCTCTTTGTGACAGCGGTATTGCACCTCTGGTCATGCGAGATGTTCCATGCAATCAAACACGCGATGATCTCCCCAAGATATATGCCTACCGGAACGCTGAACGCCGCCCTTTCCGCAATTGAGAGCGCGCGCTCCCCGTGGATGTTCGGCGCCTTGACTGCTGCGATTAAATTCACGGCGTTGATATTTGCTCGGAACAAGGCATTTCGGTCTCAAGATGACGCTGTCACTCTCAGAGCTGTACTGCAAGATCCTGCACTGGACGCCGGTGTCGATGCGCTACCCCTACCGGCGGCGCCATTGCGGATTTATGACGATTCAACCAATATTTCTTCACCACAAGAGCAATCTGCCGGGCGATGGGAAGTAGTGAAGGACCGATGTACGCAGGCTGGAATGCTCATTGTGGTTGAACTTCTGGAGAGTTATCCAACATCTGGGCCCGTGGTTCCACAGCTGCCTGATATTGACTCAATGTTCCTTTTCTTAGACCTTCGTCCTGGGGTCGTTGACCCAAACCATCAGCTCCGTCTCGCCAACAGCCTACAACTGCTTTTTACCTCTGAAAAAGTGAACAGCAGCAGGCAACAACTGCAACAGGCAATCTTGCAGTTGGATATTTTTTTCCTTGTACCCGTGTCGGCAGAAGATACCCAGCCACGAGCGGCTCCAGCATGGATCGATAACCCTGTTGCTGCCAAAAAATTTTGTGATTGTTTCGCCGGCTTCGAAAGTCGTCAAAGGATCACTCGCAGGAGTCACAGTACCAGTGGTAGTGGCCGCTCGCGATCAAGGTCTCCTGTGCATTTCCAGCCAGTTTCTTACCGGGGGGATGAAGACGACGATGAAGGCATCGTGTTCCCACGGGTACGTTTCCTCCTTTCACCCCGCCTTGCCGAACTACAGTATGAACACCATGTTTCCCAGGTTGCAGTTGCCGAACTGGTGCCTTTATAACTTGGGAAAATTAGCCGCTTACAGCATCTCGCGACCGAGTTATAAGGACCGAGTGATGTGTTGACATACATGAGGTTGACATTTAATTTGAACCTCCATCAATGTCGAATTTTGATTTGTTCGGGGCGGGGTCGACCCCGCATTGAGCTTCAACGCAAATGAAGTTTCAAAGGTGTATCAGTCGCGTGAGGTTAGTATCGGATGGTCGCAATGTGCTCTATCCCACTCAAAGCTGTCTTCAACCTCGCTGCACGAGATCTTATACATCGTGCCATTCGGCATCCAGCAGACATCTAACCAGCACTTCTCGGAACACCGATACAATTCCTCGAGAGACTTATTAGCAGTGGCTGTCTCCCATCAAGGCGACGGATGCGGGAAGTCTTTCTGAGAAGATTGGATCATCTGTTCGAATTCTATTGAATCGTACTACTTGAATTGAATATCAGAATCATTCACAGCAGGATAGCTGCAGATCAGGCATGAGCCGGACGAACCAGCGCTGACCTTGCTCCATTGTGAATTGGATGAACTTGACTCGCTCGGGATTGGTCCCTCAAACTTTGCGAGCAGTGGTATTGCGTCGGCGGCATCCCCGTTGTTCATTTGAGCTTCCGAGATTTCTTTGATTGTCTTTGAACGGAAGTGGGGATTTCTACCCGTCCTTCGGCCATCTCGGGGATGTTGAACATCGCAACCCGTCCGATCCCCCAGCTCGTTGAAAATTGGGACGCACTGAATGAATTGTTCACAAGCTGAAGGTATCCCATGGGAAGGATTTATATTCTACTATGTTTGAGAGCTTTACGGTCGGCCGACTAGCTACTCGCGTCGGGTTCAGGTTGAACTCCACGCATTTCAAAATGATCAAGCTGAGCCCGTAACTATGGCTCGAGCCTCTTCTTCGTTCAATCTCAACACCTGCGGACGAGCGCCTGGGCGAAGTCGTGCACGTCGATGTAGAGTGTCAACGACGGGAAGAGGTCGTCCTTGAAGAGGTATTTGTACAACATGAGGTCCGAAGAGAGTGCACCAAAGTCTGGGGCGGAGATGGTCAAGTGTGGCGGGAACAGGCCGTAGAAAAAGAGAGGATTCACTTCAGATCGCGCGTCAGATGAGTTCATTTGTTCGATGGGCGCGGGAAGGACGCACGCGTGGTGACCTCAACGTGTAGGTACTGGTCTCCCCATTCCCACGGTGTGATCTCGTCGAACTTTTTCTCAGTCAGGCCTACGTCTGAGGCGTTCATTTTCTTCTCTTTTCTTGCTATTTTTGTGTCATTCGGCAAGGTTTCTCCTCCATGCACTGTCTCTGTACACCTCTTACCCCATCCCTCCGCTGAAGACCGCAGCCCCACTGCCAAAATCTCTCGATTCCCTCCGGCGATCCTCACGAAAATGATGCTCAATTTGCAATCATCCTCCGTCTTTTGCTAGCTTGATTCAGGGGCTCGTCTCTCTTTCCAAGGCTTCATGGACCAGCGTAGATCACTCTCTGGCCTTATGGGAGGAGCACCATGCTAAATGAGAGGAACGTGGGCTCAACTCCTGCCAAAGCCATCGAGGATTGCCTTCAATGCTTTTGGACCAATTTTGCCTCGCATGTGTGAGTACTTCAAATCCTCCTCGACAATAAAGGGGGATTTATTCACTGTCTAACTATTAATTTACATGCAGCTTTTATACTATGAGAGGGATTGATCCCAACTAACTAAGAGAATGATAAGTGGTCTTCACAAAATGATGAACTGATCTGAAGCGAGATATATCCTGGCAGTTGGGCAGACTTAGAGGTGTCTGCCCGGGTATTATTTGATGGTGTGGCCACCAATCACCTGCAATTTCTGTTTAAGCCACCTCTGCTTACAATCTCCTTGTGTAGACTCGGTTAGGAGCATCCACAGTCCTCTGCAGTCTGATTAGTTGATGGGGGGCTGACTGAGCCCTTTATTATCTCTTGGCACCCAAGTTTGGCGACCACCAACTGCTTTTGGATGAAGTCATGTTATTGGTTCAGGGTCGGTCTATTACAGGTGGCGTAGCCCCTGCGCCGAGTTCAAGTGGTGTAGCCTCTCCGCCAAGTTCAAGTGGTGGTGTGCTTGCACCCGTTTACTTTAACACAATAGAACTTCTCTCACACACATATATATTTGTACAGTTTGGCGTGACTTCAGTTGGCGCAGACTTGAACATTGTCACGTGACATGGCTGGTTCATTTCTCCCCTCTGCCGTCATTCCATTGGCGGGCACATCTTCTGAGTTCAACTCGCAAGCCAAATATTATTATTCTGGTGGCACATGTAGCACTTTGTAGGTTTCAAATCAAATAGCTTTCTTGTAATCCTTCCAATGTCCCTTGGTTGCCTCATGCCCATATTGACATCGAGCTTGCTGCACAGAAGTACAGCTTGCCGGATGAGTCCTATGGCTAGCCAGTGGGGTTGAATCTGAGTTGCAATCTCTAGCTTTGTATGAAAGCTGCAATGGCATCCTCAGTCTCCTTGGTTTATTACTAGTTTGCAGCACTGCTAACGGCTTGTAGTGCTCAGTTCCAGGAATGTAACTAGCACCCTGTGTGTCTTACGCCTCCCTGCCATAAGGCTGGAAACATGCAAAAGCAGTAATTTCAGGGGTGCACGGATGCACACCCTATCAGCGGTTGAACATAAACCGTCTCCTTTATCTCGGTGTTGAGGTACGCGCTTTTGACGTCTATGTGGTGGATTTCACAGTCTTGCTGCGCCGCTAGCGCGAGTATCACTCGTAGCCTGACTAGCCGAGCCACTAGGTGCAAATGTGTCAGTGTAGTCGATTCCGAACACTTGTGTGTTGCCCTTCGCAATAAAGTGTGCCCTATAGCGTTCAACTTCGTTATTGCTGTTGTGCTTGGTTCTGAACACGTAACGAGATCGCAGGACGTTGGCTCCAGCCGGGGATTTAACAATCTCCCACGCATTTGCCTTTTCAAGTTGGGCAATTTCTTCGTCTATGGCATCAGCCCATTGCTGACCCTGTGCACTTCCCAACGCTTCCCGGGCGGTTCTAGGTTCCACCCCAGGAGATCTGTATGTGACCATCGCAAATTCGATTTCTGGATGTCTGTGCTTTGCTTCCATCGCAAGTTGTCAAGTGACTCGACCGTGATGAAGATCTGCAAAATTCGTCACTTTATGCGCCAGGAAACCCCGGCCCGTGTTAGGCTCTGATTCAATTACAGCTGCTTGCAGAACTTAGGGCGCGGCCGATTATTCATCAAATTTTGATGCTTTCACGAGAACCGCTGTTACGGGCTCAATTCTCTTCCGATTCACTTGAAAGTAAAATCATTCGATCCGTATTTTCATTCCGGAGGGCTCCGCACCCCGGAATGAAGTGGGAGGGTGAGAATTACCTTTTTCGGCAAAGTTCGAGGCTTCCACGCAGAACCGATCTAGTGATAGATGGACATGTTCAATTGACCTAATTTTTGGATATGATCCAGCTGTCGCAGAATTTCCTCCGGATGTGTTCGCCCCGCAGGCTTTCACTCTTGTTTCTCCGGACGCGCACACCCCCATGTTGGGCGCCGCGGACTTATTTCCACCGGATGTGTTCGCCTTGCAGGCCTTCACGCTTGTTTCACCGGTCGCGTGCGCCACGATATTGGCCGCCGCAGAATTCTGCTCCAATTCGCATGAGCCTGTCGAGGAATTTTGTAAAGTCCATTCGACATGGGAATCCTCCCAATAATCCCTAGCTTTGGGGATGTAATTGTACACCTTCCATTTCCTATGGTAAGGCTGTACCCTGCGCTATCGAGTTGACTTGCTGAAATAAGGGTAAACGGCATTGAAGGAGCATAGAGTGCATCCTTTAATGTTGCTGTTGTTGCCCGAGTCCCATTTCTGTCTCCACATCCCACTGCACTGAACGTGAGTCCGTCCGCGGCATGAATTGGGATCGGAGCAATGCACATATAATTCTTGAATCTAGACTTGTCGGGGCAAAGATGTGAAGTCGCGCCAGAGTCGATCAATTGATCGCCCTCCTGGTGCGAAGCCATTAATGCGGCGGCGTTTGTGGCGATAAATGCAACATTCATCGACACTGCACCGTGAGCATGGTGAGCTCCTTTCCTTCCCTGCTGTCTTGGTCCCTGTCCTTCCCTCCCTCCACCCGGTTGCCAACATTCCGATTTCATGTGACCGTTCTGGTCGCAATTGTAGCACCTCACAGTTGATTTCCCCCCTTCTCCGCAAAACCGCCCTTGGCCCCCGGATCTATCCCATTTCTTCTTCGACTCTGGCATCGCGGCTCTGGTTCCCGAATAGTATGCGGAGTTCTCTTCTCCATGTGTGTGGTCTGTATCGGCAAGACTGCGGTGCTCCGCTTCTTCTGTCCAATAGTTAATTAACTCATTCGGAGTTAATTCAACTTTGGCGATGCGCGAGGTGGTGATTATGGTAGAAAGGTTCGACCGGTATGATTCGGGCATCGAGCCTTGAATTATCGCGATGAAGTCTTTGTCCTCGATTTTGGCTCCCAATGAAGCCATTTCTTCGCGCTGTTTCCGCATGCTCGAAAGGTGGGCAATAACGTCCCCCTTCTCGTCGCATCGCAGATCCTGGAGCCGTCGGCGTCGATCCACAACGACCAGCTCGCTCTTGGCCTCGTACTCGCTGCAGACAAGCGTCCAAATTTGTGCAACGGTCGGCCCGTTCAGCTCTCCGATTAGCAACAGTATTCTGTCATTAACTGTGCTCGCAATCTGCTGAACAACCTGTCCTTCCCTCTGCTCGTAAGCATCCAACTTCTTCTCATTCTCCTCGATCTGCGCCGTCGTGGCAGCTGTTGCCCTATCTTCCAGCAGAAGTGGGCTACCCGCGGTGTTCAAATCCTTGGGTAGATATTCGCATAGCTTGCGCGTGGTGCCCTGTAGATGTCTGTACAGGTTGCGCGCCTTCAGTGCGAATATTATCCGGCCCTTGTAGGCCAACCAGTTGAGCCCATCATCCTTGAGCTTTGTGACCTGGTATGTGTTAAATGCAGAGGAGGGAGACATGGATAGAGAGTCGGAGTCGGGGCCCATAACCTGTTGAGAATTGAGGGGTAAACCTTTCTCAGGGAAGGAGGAGCAGGTGACTAATGGATTGGTGAGAACGGTGGGATTGGGGAAGACCAAACTGAAGTACATAGTAGAGTATGACTCTTTATATACTATTCTAAGTATGACTCGGACTGAGTCACAGAGACGCGCCCGAGGCGCTCCTGAGGGTGCGAGTCATTATATGACTCCACCATGATTTATCTGCATGTCGCTCAATCTGAGCGACCATGTATTCTAACCCCCTATCCATATATGGGTGGTCACATCATCAGAGACGTGCCGCTTAATCTGAGCGACGTGCCGCTTGCCCATATTCCAACAGAGCGGATGTGCATACTCACACGGGATTCTGGCGTGGACATCCTCACCACCTGGCACGACACGTTCAAGTGGGACACCACGCAAGACTTTTAAAAGCTCGCAGGGAGTTAAGTTCGACTAGTATTTAGTCCTACCAGGTCCTTTTTTAAAACTTAATGTACCAGTCCTAAATGGATGCCGTCAAGCCTGCCAACTATTGCACTGAACAGGACATTCATGTCGTAAATATATAGCAGAAACTCAATCCTTCCATTATTGCCAGGGCGTTGGCTGTGACTACGGAAAGTTGACTTCTCATTTGAGGACATTGAGGCCGAGCTAGCTGACTGAAACGAATTATTGATGTGAACTTCACGGCTCAACTCAACCTTTGAGTCAAGCCCACCAGGATTCACTACGTTCCGCAGCCTCCTTAACTCAGCATGAGTAAGGCCCGTGTAGACATAGCTCAACAGAGGTCTGTGTTTAGCTGTGTAGTGAGGGTCTGTTTAGCTCTTTCTAGCTCAGTCTAGCTGTGGTCAGCTCCGTCTAGTTCAGTCTAGTTCAGTCTAGGTCAGTCTAGGTCAGTCTAGTTGTACCTCATCGCCTACACAGAGGTAAGTATCCACGATTTGAGGGCAAGGGCTCAGCCAGGCATTCCATTCACACTCGTGGCTGTCATTTCATGAGTGATCACACATCATGTGACATCAGCAAGGTTCGATCTGTCCATCTATGACTCTGATATGTTCTTGTGTCCGTCTATGGGATAATTAATATTGGTTCAGAATGCAAATTTCACTCAAGTTGCATTAGTAGTCGTATAAACATGCTAACCTCTTTCCGGGCGCCTTTCATAGTCTGGAGTAAGCCGAAAAGGATTATAACGATCACTGGCATGTGATTCACCGCCCTGTGCTGGCCGTTGCTCGTTCACACCACGGCCGTGCATCGAAATTGAGGCAGTGAGAGACGATGGAAAGACAGAAAGAAGTGGGGGCAACGACTCGAGAGTCGAGTGGCAAATCTCTCACGGAGACATGGCCCTGCATGCACAAGACTTGGCGATGAAAGCTTAAAGCTGATATTTCAAAAATAGTTTGATTCCGACAGCGACCGGTGACTTCAGACTCAGCGGAATGCCCACTGAAGGTTTAATCTGCACCAGAAACGTGTCGAAGAGGTCTGCGGAGGTCAGTGGAGGTCTGGCTAGGTGTCAAAACTGGGTCCTACTCAGCTAAACTCGGGTAAACAGAGACGGACAGAGTCTGTCTAGCCGATCCATCGTTGCCAAACTTGGACCGCCATCAGGTAAACACAGAATCCGGTTTCATCTGTCTAGTCGACTAAAAATGATCTGTTGGGTAGGCCAACGTTGCTGGACAGACCTAGCCTGACCTGAGTTTAGGAGGCTGCGGAACGTAGTGATTGCATCAAGAGAGTAGTTTTTTTGGGCGAAGTGCAAGTGCGGAAACTCGGGTACATTTGGGCTTTCCTGGACTCCTACGAGAAAAGGCTGAGGTCGGAAAATTTAGGACGGAATATGGGAAAGAAGCATCCAAAAAGGTCTGCAATAGTTTTCTGGACAGATTCATAATCTACACTCAATTTGGCATTGGGTATGGCAGTTGAACTTGAGGTGTGAGATCTAACACTGGTTACATATGACACTGCGCACAATAAATTTGATCCGGTATGTTTCAACTTCCGCTATTCTCCGTAATTTTCCATTTTGCTCCGACTTGACTCAAAGTGGGCGGCTATCCACACACACGGCGCATTGTACACGCCATAGATGTGTTTACCATTTGATAATGTTCCTTGACTAAAGTGGGAACGAATTTACAGAATATCAGATATGTATATGTACATGAGGGTGAACAATACTTAGACAGGATTACTCTAGTAGGATTGAACACGACTATATTACGAGCTCAAGACACTTAGAGAGTGAACTGGCACGAGATGCCGTGGTCACGGGGGCCGCACATGCCGTCCGCGGGGGACTGGAGGGTGGCCTCCTGGCCGTTGTATTTGATGCTCGCACCGTCAAGGTTGGACGAGTCCGAGTTGCAGCCATTGCCATCGATGACGGTGAGCGTATGCTTGAGACCGGTGTCGCCGGTGCCAAAGTTTGTCTGACTGGCGTCGCAGTTAGACTCGAGGACGCCAGCCTGGTCCCAGTCGCCGTCGTTGGCGGGGCGGCAGACGCGGACCTGCGCGTGCGCCCCTGGTTAGTCCTGGAATGGTTCATTTTTTGGAGGAGGAGGGGTTACGTACCCAAGGCTTTCCGGTCTCAGTGTCGCGGATGGAGGTGTAGTGGACAACAAATTTGCCCGGGGTAGGGGGGAAGGCATGCTGGTCACTGTTACAATCGAAGAGATCCGCCGAGGACTGGCCGGCAAAGAGGAAGAGGCCAGCGGCGATAGAGGCAGTGATGAAATGCATGTTGGGTTTTTAGATGAAAAGACGAAGAAGTGATTTGTGTTATGGGTGAGGGGAGATGAGTTTTGGACGGAATCACTCGACCCTTTTATACTGTTTTCATATGCATGGCCATCTTTCTCCTAGGAGGATTGGAGTTGGATTGGAGTGTGAGGCACAGCTCACTGATGATTTCCAGTAAGGCTCCAACCATTTCCGTTTATAATTATTTATAAATGGCATTTACCCGGGGCCTCGTAAACAAATGTTTATTGATGGTTGAAACGGTTAGCTGGCACTGCCTGGCAGGCAAATACAGGCCCACTCGCTAGGCTGAGTTATCCCTTCTGAGATACTTCTGAATGGTACTCAAGAACCTATGTGGGCTTAAGAAATCACTGTATGTACACTTCTTTTCGACGCGGGGGATGCAAAGTAAAGGTTGACGGAAGTGGTTGGGTATCTCGGATATGCCCATAAATTGGCTCAGATCGACACGCAGTGCGTTATTAAACCGTGGGAAAGCTTGTGTGGATATAAGTGAGTGAGGTTGAGTCGAATCTGGCCGAGATATTCATGTGGACTCACTTTCAGGCAGGTTCGCAAGCTCGCCTTGCCTGATCTCGCACATAAGTGACTTTGCGATGCAGCCATCGGGGCCATCAGATGGCTTTATGGCATTGCGCCAATGGATGGCTCCAGACCTGGGACTCCACAGTATGATGTCGATGGCTTATGGAGCCATCCACTCGCCAATTTAACGTAACATCATAAAGCCATTGGATGGCTCTGATGGCTGCATCACAACCTCTCTGTTTTACAGCTGTTTCAAAAAGTATACGGGTTTGATCCAGTGGTGCTGTTCGATTTGTGCTTACCTCTGTTTGACTCTTGAGTCTCGTTTGCTCCACAATTCCTCGTCATGCGGTGTGGTTAGCTCCACAGTTCTGCGCAACGAGATATGACTTACTGCGGATGAGGGCCCGCTAGTGGGATGGGGTTTGCTGGCATTCGATAGGATGCGGAAGACACTTACACCCACAAGAGAGAGTGCAAAGAAGATACAGAATACATGGTCCACAAGTCACGGTGTTCGGGGCTATGACGTTGAAAGGTGGAGCAGAGGAGACTCGGCGTCAAAACACAGATAAGCAAAAATTGAACAGCACCACTCCATCAAAACCCGTTTCAAGTATTTTTGAAAACGGCTGTACACTGTTTACTCGCTGTTTCCGTGTGGTTTCCGTTTTGTTTACGGATATCCGTAAACGAAAACTAAATGGTTGGAGCCTTGTTTCACCTTGCCGTCTCAACCAGACTCGTAATCATCTCGTGCCTAGAGAGGTTGTGATGCAGCCATCAGAGCCATCCAACGGCTTTATGACGTTGCGCTAAATTGGCGCGTGGATCGCCGACTTTCTGCCCTCGAGTAATCGCAAGTAGGCCCTCGAGTAGCGCTCGAATTCATACACCCACGAGAATCCAGATACTTTGAGCGGAACCGGTTTTCCTTCAAGTGACGGTTTCTCGTTCGTCAGGATTAAATTGAAACACCCATGTCGAGTGTCCAGATGGCGGGTCCCTTGACTCATTGTTAGAATCAGGGGCAGAACAAAGTTCCGTGAAGGATGGGCGAAGTAATCCCCTAGGAGCCGTCTCCGAGTCTGCTTATTTAATTCCGGATTTTACGGTCTCCGAGCCTGCGTTCCACGTTCTCCGAGTCTGCGTCCTGCGTTTCTAATCTGTGAAACCCCGACGAATTAAGCAGAGTCTAAGAAGAGCCCCAAGCAGGGAACAAGCTTGTCGGTGTCATCCCTCGTATTATGATTCAGACGTTACACCCCTGATCCTAGCGTGAGAGCATAAACAGCTGCAGAGATAAATATCGAGTCCGATTTTCAGTAGATCACACCCAGACGCCTTCCCCTAGCTTCCAGGATCGCGGAACCTCACCCCTGAATAATTCATACACCCCGCAATTCAGATAGAGCATTCCGCTTCTGCGTCTTCAAGCCACGGGTTCCCGTTCGGCGAATGAGAATTGGATGAGGATCTCCGGATCGCGAGAGTCAGCTTTCTTTTCGGAGAGAGGGGCATTTCCGTGTCCGCGTTTCGAGCAAATCTCGAGCCTCACAAAGTCGTAGAATAAGTAAGCAGCCCAGAGTGTGCCCAGCATCCAGAATCCGGAGCCAATCCAGAATCAATCCAGAAGCAGCCATTCTTGTTCCTGCTTCGCCCTCGAAGGGAACGCCCCGCCTGAGCCTGAATCTGGGTCTGTGCATCTGTACAGTAGGCAAGCAGGTTAAATGGCCACGGTGGAAAGAGATGTCAAGCTCCGAGCGAGCGCATTGAGATGGCGGTCGGGAACAGAAAAGTGCCGACATCATTATCTCGTTTCACAGAGTCCGGAATCCAAGTCTAGGATAGGAGAGCAGAGGTAGGTGTAAGTACAAGAGGAGGTATAGGTACAGGTACAGGGATAACTAAATGTACAGGTAGTCCGCAGGTCTAGGATTCTAATTGTACCAAAGCGCAAGCAGAAAAGGAATGAGAAGAGACGAAAAGAAAAGCAAGGGGGGAAGAAAAGGAATATATACATATAAAATAACACGTCGGCTGCACCTCTTTTCTCACCCTTCACCTCCGAGCTCCTCATCGCTCGAGCCGCACGCGGTTCTCTCTCCGCGTCCACGTCAGCGCCGTCGCCCCCAGCCGCGTCCGACTCCGCGCCTGCGTCTGCGTCCGTGACCCTCGTATACTTCCCTACGCGCGCCCGCGTAAACTGGCAATCGGGCGCCGTGCGGGGAGGGGAGGAGACGAGGGCGGGGGCGGGGACGGACCCAGCACCGCTCGAGCCCGCACGGACGTCGGAGACAAGGGCGTACCCGTAGTTCCGCTCCCGTTCCCGGCCCTCGCCGTCCAGCTCGTGGGGCGCGAGCGCATCCTCCGCAACCGCCCCAAACGCGAGCCCCGTCCCAAACGGTTACGCGTACACGCTGCACATCCCCGCGAAACGCTGCGCGTCCTGCTCGTCACAGTCGTACTCGTGCAGCATCTCCGTGTCGTCGAATCTGTCGTCCGCGCCGTGCACGTCGGCGTCAGCATCCATCCAGGCGTAGTCGTCCGCGGCCCACACCATCAATGCGCCGTCATCCCCATACTCCACCCCGTCGTCAGCCGCATATCGCGCGTCTGCGTATTGAGCTTCGTCCCCGTGCACCCCTCCACGCACTCCCCGCCGACGAGGACCCGCGGGTAACACGCCCCCTCCCCTTCGTCGTCGTCCGGCCACGCTGCTGCTGCTCCATCTGTGCCCGCGAAACCGTTCTCCCGTTCGGGAGGCGACTCGCCCGCGAGGGCACGCTAAGAATACACGTCGGCGACGAGAACACGCGGATCGTATGCATCCTCGTCGTGCGTGGCGTCGCTCGCGTCTCCCGCAGCGCCCATGCCGTACCGCACAGCGCGCATGCAAGCGCCGTCATCCGTGTGGCCGGCGAGGGTGTACAGGTGGCACGCAAAGCCGCTGTCATGCTGCGCGCCCGCGAAGCCGTACGTGTGGTCGGCGATGGGATGCGTGTAGTGCTCCGCGGCGGCGATGAGATCGTAAACGTGGGCGGGGATGGAACGCGCGTCCCCGTTGTCGCCCGTCCGAGCTGTTGATGCCCCCGCGCGAGAAGGGGCGCGCGGGCGCTGCGCGTCTGCGGCCGCACCGAGGGCGTGCGCACCGTGCGCGTCCGCGCCGGCGAAGGCGTGCGGGTAATACGCGTCTGCGACAAAAATCTCGCTGTCGTCCCTCCTCCCTGCGCGCGGGCGCCGGGCGTCGGCAGCGCCGATGGGGTGGGTGTCCGTGCCAGCGAAGGCATGCGGGCTATACGCGAAGCCATTCTCGCGGTGCGCATTCGAGTTCGCGGCGAAGGCATGTGCGTCGTATACGCGTGCCTCCGCGGCGCCGAAAGCGACCGGGTTGTAAGCGACTGCGCCGTCGCGGTCCTCGGTGGCGACGTGGGCGGGCGGGCGGTGAGCCTGGGGACCAAAATGGTGGGCGCGCGCGGCCTGGGGATAGTGCGCGTCCGCCGCAGCGGCGGCTTGCGTACGCGCGTCCCCAGCGAGGCCATGCGCACGCGCGTACGGGTGATAAGCGCGGCGCTCGGGGCGCGATGACCACGCCCACGCATCCCTTGCGCACAGACCCTTCGGGAGGGGCCGCAGGCGGCCGCGGACGGCGGAAGCGGGAGCGGTGGGGAAGGAGTCGCCAGGGGGGTGCAGGATTCGAGCTGGGCTGCGAGAGTAGGTGCAGGCGCAGGTCCTTGCGGCGTAGCAGGCGGCAGAAGAGCAGGTGCAGGAGCCGCGGGCGTGAATGCGGACGGGAAGAGCGCACGCACAGCGGGGAGCGTGTGTTCTCCTTCTCCTTCCGGTGCTCTACAGAAACGCGGGGTCAGTACGGCTGATAACGGGGAGGGGGGAGACGCGCCCGAGACGGAGAACGGGAGGGAACGTAGCGCCGATGGAGGGCAGGGATTGGGTGTCGCGCAGGCTGCGGCCAGAGGGAGGCGCGCTGGGAGGGGGAGTCAGTCAATACGGTTTACAGGACAGCGGAAGGAGGGGCGCACCTGTGGGAGACGTGCGGGAAGGCGGCGCCGGTGGACGGCAGCGGCTGCATGTCACGGAGGCTGCGGCCAGAGGGCGCGCTGGGTGGGGGGGGTCAGCGGTGCTGCGATGCGTGGAAAGAGAACAAGGGTACCTTGTGGACACGAGGACTGGCGCGTGGCGGGTGTGCGCATCGCTGGGAGAACGATGGAGTCAGCTGCGTAGAATGGAAGGAGAAGGAGAGAGGGACGCACGTCGAGTCGGCGTCGAGCGCGGGATTGAGGATACTTGCAAGCCAGAGACGACGGTGCTGTTGACCATGGGCACGTCGTCGCGGGCGCACGGGTGCACACGGGGCGGGGTCTGCAGCTGGACGAGTGCGTCTTGCTCCAATTGCATTAGGGTGAGGTGCTTGCGCATCCTGCTTCTTCAAGCACAGTCAGCTGAGGAATTGATATCAACGCAGGGATAACGAATGAAAAGCCCACCACACACCTGGTTAAATAGAAGCTACCATGAATGGGCCTGCCATCCATTCACTCCGGTGCTCGCTCATTGCTGGGAATAGAGGATAAGCGGTGCTGGCGGGGCCTCACGGGTGGGTAGGCTTCTGGTGCGACAGAAGGTGCATGTGCCGCACGCGCACGGTGGGCAGCGTGCGTTCTCCATTCAATGGGCTGTACGCGGGGTGAGTAACGACGAGAGCCGGGAGGGGAGCGGGAGACGCACTTATCGCTGGAGGTTTCAAGCGGGGCACGGGCAGTAAATCCCCGCGCTCGTGCATCCTGAGGCTTCAAGCAGAGTCAGCTAAACAGAGGAAGGTCAACGCAGGAAGAACGAATGAAAGGCCCTCCAACACACCGTGAATGGGCCTGCCATCGCCCATTCATGATCACTCCCGCTCATTGGCTGCCGGCAAGACGGGCGTCTTCATGGATGGCCTAGTGAGAGTACAATTGAAGCGGTGTGGTCGAGTGTGTGGTGGCGCCAGCGGAGGCCAGACAGCGCGTTGGGCGATGGAGGGACAAAGCCATCACGATCCGGATGCAGGTTGGGGCGGAGCTTGAATTTGGGACGCGGTCACGTGCCACGCGATCATTGAACCGCCCGCCGCCCGGTGCGCCCGCAGACCTCTCCAGTTTGAGCCTGAATAAGTTAGCCAGTGGTCGTTAAACGAGGTAATGCAAATGCGATTCAAGCCTGGTACTAGCGGTCTTGGGGGCCGCTGGTGCGGCGATATGGGGTTCGATCCGCGTCGGTTGAGCCCGAGAGACGACATCGTGCGTCTCCTGATTTAGTTTACCCAGAGGGTGGCAGGGAAGGTGAGTAATCTATTTCGAACCCCGAGCTGTTTGGACTGATCAACGCACTTGGGCTACGGGACTACCGTTCGGAGTGAAACTGGTCAAATACCTGTTGTCATGAATTAATTTCCATGTAGCGGACTGGCATCACTTGTCCAGAGGTACTGGGATGCATGTAAATTACGTAGTGGCAGAATTTCTGCGCGTCAAATCGCTCTAGATCTGCAATGTATTTAAACACGTACTTATCTGTTCAAGGCCGAGTTTATTTAAGGCGTGGATCTTTTCATTCCAATGCGGGATCAACAGCTTTCCACTCCGAGCCGCGTAGACTTTACCTGACTGCAGAAGGCCATGGGCATCACTCCAACGGATTAGGACAGATAACAAACATGTGCACTCTGGGGACAAACAATGACTCATCATGATGGCTTTCCACTCGCGGTTTCTTCCTTCCCTCAGGATCGGAAAATCCAGTGCCCCAGCGCTCCACAAGTCATCCGCCGTTTACATCCTCAGGATGAGTTTCTGCGCCAACTGCTTCAAAGGCAAGGATTTCTCAATCCGCGCCGCGCGGTTACCGGTATACCAATTCAGAAAAAACTCAGTCCACATACATGTACAGCCGTCAAGCACCAGGGAAGACCTGAAGGTCCTTCTCCGCTTTCCTGAATTCAATTAAAATCTGAGGGCCAAAATTCGGGCGGCAGGCTCCATGAGCGAAATCGGCGGCAACAAGTGCTACATCGCAACTCCTCGCGGCGACTACGCGCAGAACAAGGCCGTGCTATTCCTCCCAAACGTCTTCGGGCTCGAAATGTCAAATAATCAGGTTCCCATTGAGCCACTTCCTCTGCCACCCTACGCGCTCACGGGTACTCATCCTCCCAGCTCCTCGCAGACGACTTTGCGCGCAACGGATTCAAGGTGCCACGCTTTCATCTGCTATTAAACCATCGGTCGAAATAAGATCACAGACAATCATCCCTGACATAATGAACGGAGATCCCGTCCCCCTAACTCTCCTCAGCTCCCATGTGCGTCCACGCCCTCACGATATACAGGTACCCGAGTTTAACGGCTCCAGTCCCCACCCTTCGACTGGGACGAGTGGTTTGCCGCACACGGCGCTGCGGAGACGCAGGTACCTCTTTTGATTTCTTCCAAGAACATTTGGGGTTTATGTATCATCTTAGCTCGCGGCGATTGGCTCTGAGCAGAAGGTTGCCTATGGTTTCGCCTCGGGGATATTTAACTAAATAATACGATTTTGTAGGCCAGCAGCATAGTGACTCACAATGTGCAGTCGCCCCTCCACACTCAAACTTACTACGATCTGACTTAGCCCCCGCCATTCGACTGGAGAACCTGGTTCGCCGCGCACGGCCCCGCGGCGACGCGCCCCCCGCTCGAGGCGGTCGTCGCGGCCCTGAAACTAGACGGTGTCACCCGCCTCGCGGCGACGGGCTACTGCTGGGGCGGTGTGTGAATATATGCTCCCACCACGCACCGCTGATAGTTCCCAGCGCGCTATGTCTTCGACCTCGCCTTCGCCGGCGACATCCACGCCGCCGCGATCGCGCACCCTAGCCTCCTCGTCGTCCCGGACGACCTCGAGGTACGCTTTCCTCTCTCCGCGCCCCCCATCCCCCTAGTCCCAATTCAAACGCACTTGCGGCAGAAATACCGCACAACGGCGATTGCTCCGCTCCTCATCAATAGCTGCGCCGACGACCCGCCCTTTCCACCCGCCGCCCAGGCACAGGCCGACGCACTTCTGGGCGGGGGCCGGTTCGCGCCGGGCTACAAGCGGGCGTTCTTCGATGGGTGTGCGCACGGATTCGCGGCGCACGGCAACATGTCCGATCCGCTGGTGCGCGCGGGAAAGGAGGGCGCGTTCCGCGGGACGGTGGAGTGGTTTCTGAAGCATTTGTGATGGCTTTGAACACTCTGCTGAATGTTGGGTGGAAAATCCACAGATGGCACCCCCGTTGATTACAACGAACGACAAGAGGCTCGGTGCATTTTCTTTGGAAATTCTGATGCATGATTTGAAAGAAGCGTTCATTCACTTCGCCAGCTTTGGTTCACTCTCCTAAGCCTACACGCAAACGAACGTCTCCCGTCGAACACGCCCCGCATCGGGTATCTGCAGTGCGTGCGCACGGTGCCGTTCGCGCCAGAGCCAATGATTGAGCGGTCTTGGGGGAATCGAACTCCCGACGGGCATACATAATTTCCGAATGGAGTGCGCCCGGTGCGCTGACACACCTTCCTGGTCCCAATTTTAACCTAGATACCAGGGATCTACTAGTAAGGGTGCGGGAAGACGGGATAAAATTGACCGAAGAAGAGGTCTTGGGGGAATCGAACCCCGCCAGGCACATATGACTGCCAGAAAACATGTCTATGGATGACACGGGTCGTGCGTGGTGCACTCGTCGATCCTCTAAGTTCGATCCAATATTGAACGCAGTTCCTTTGTACAATGTCCGAGGCTCGTGGAGTCCTTCAACCCACACTTGATCGGCTACTGTACTATTTTGTCGTGCCGCACCTCCGGAATGACTCCAATTTCCCTAGCAGTCTTTCCCTCGCGGTTCCGGTACATAATGACTTCCCCTTCGTCGTCGATGAAGAGGCACTGCGTGAATGAACGATAAAGCGCATAGAATGTGTTCTATGGAGACAGATTCAACTTTCTGTGCCGATGTGAACCATGAAATCGCACCGTTGAGTCGTAGTTATAATGTTCTGCGAGAACGCCCTTGATCTTCTCCGTTACAGCCGGCTGATTGTCTGGGTAAAGAAATCAGACAGCCATTCGAACGAGCCCCTGTATTTGAACTCACAGAAGGGTATTGAGGTGAAGAGGTGGTGGCCGATGTGATCATGCGAAACCTTGACCAATTCAGCAGAAATTCAAGCGGTAAGTATTGCGGACAGGCGTACATTATGGAAATACATGCGACCAATGAATCCGAGAAGGGGTCGATCAACCGTGGCGAGGGCACCTCGGAGAAACGTCCACTGCCCTGACCGATAGTGCGGGATGGTGGGGTCGGAATGATGCAGAAAGGTCAGCATCACGATCCAGTGGTGACAAAACTACGCAATCGACAATCAGTGAAATTCAAGTCGGGGGATTGATTTGAAACGAACCAGGTATGGAATGATGTAGTACTTCAGGAGGGCGACGAATCCAAATTTCCGGCTGTACTGAGTCAAGATCGAGCTAACAAGTAGTAACCCGACGTTGGAAGCGACGATCTTGTTGTATTCGTGCTTCTTAAACAGAACCGATGAGGGCATGAAATGCTACTCAAAAGTCAATATCCATGCAGTGAAAATAATTTGCGACGAACGTTGGTTCCAGGAGGGTCTCGCGGGCAACCCAAAATGTTGAAAAGAAGATACGCCTGAAAACCAACGAGCTGCATGATAAGAAGGCGGCCCACGGTATACAGAGGCGTCTCCTCGAACATCTCGTGCATTTGCTCGACCGTTGTGAGACCCAGTTCTGAACGGGTGCGGGGGACATAATTCTCGTCACGCTCAATCGAGCCGACCGTCCTCTACAGCATGATCAGCTAATATGTCTGTGGGGAAAAAATGTACTTACGTGGTGTGTGTGGTGCGAACTCTTCCATGCAAAATATGGTGTGAGGAGGCACTATATCTAAACGTAAGCCACTCTGGTTCTTGAAAAATGCGGTAACAGTACCGTGTGCAGGAGATAGCCAACGGTCTCATTGATGACTCCGTACTTGGAAATGTTACCGTGTCCGGCTTCATGACCTATTCATCGCTTCAGAAATTCGCCCAAACATGCTGAGTTTGAGCACGAACCTAAACACCAGCACCCCGCCATCGCGATGCTTTGGGCGACCCAATAAACCACCCAGAGCGACCAATACAACGCCACAGAGGTCGAATACGACAGCTCGAACTTGTTTGTGACGTTCTCCGAAACCCCGTCGATCCGAAGAGCTAACGCGTAAAGGGCCCAGACGGTGAATACGTCTTGAACTAAGCTGAGAAGACCTCGAAGGGTAGATTTCTCATAGAGCTCCGGGGGGATTACCGCGCGAAGCTCTTTGAAGGTCACCTATGCTCGACGTTAGAGAGTTCGCTACTCTGGGCTGGAGACAGCCGACATACATTAGGTGGAGAGAATGGAACATTGCGGCGAGTCAGATACTCAGTACCTTCGACGAACATGGTGGGGGCCGGCCGGAAACGGTGTGGGTAGAGATAGTGTTAACGGAAAGGATAGTGAGATGAGGGGTTATGACCACTGTAAGGGATGGGTCGCGTGGCAGCCTCCGATTTAATGAGGGCAGGGCGCATCAGAGTGCAAAAATCCATAAGGATATAGATTGCTTTGTTGATTGCTTGGATAACAGTGGACAACTTCCGTCTGCACAGGCAAGTTCCTTGTTCCTGTTTCCTTAGCTCCGTACGTCAGGAAGGGAAATCTCAAATGCTATGAACTATTGTATAGACTTGCATAGACCCACATGGACGCTATAGACACCATAGCAACTGTATACAATATATATGGATGTCAGTAGCTGTCGCGGAGATTTGTTACAAAAATACTTAGATGCCGTCCCGGAAGGAACTGCCACGGAATTTATACTCGTTCGACTCGGATGCGTTGAGTAAATTGGGAGCACATGGATGCCTATTGCAATGTGAAATCTTGTTTGATCATCGAATTGTTGGCTAGCAGCACGGATATCCACGCGACACTCCGGGTGACGAACAGCAGATGCCCAGCCGCAGAACTCTGGCCAATGTCAATGCGATTCAATTGTTACTACCGGGCCGTGAGAAGATCGGGGGCCAACGGAGATATCCGCGTATGTCTGGGCGACGGGTTTATCTACAACATAAGAGCGCTAGCTAGGTCACGAATAGCAGAATATTGTTTTCATGGGCGCCACCAACATCAGCAAGGAACAGGAATTTATTCCGCTCTCCTAGTATGTCCGTCTTTCAGGTCCTTTGTCCAGTCCTGACCGCTGTGGTTTTCTGGCCAGCACGTTGAAAGACATCAAGGATAGAATACCGGCGCATCTGTTTGAGCGCAAGACGCCCCTCGCGCTCTGGTATCTCTTCCGCGACCTGGTTGTTGCGGCGGCGTTCTTTGGGCTCGCACTGCAGATTGACACGACTTTCAAGTCGAAGTTGGTCGAGTCAGGAGTGCCAAAGTATACTGTGGACATCGCGACCTGGGCGTGCTGGTTGACCTAGTAATGCCTTCAATATTCTCCGGCTCCTGAAGGGGACTGACAAGACTAGTTGGTGGTTTCAGGGCCTCGCCTTCACGGGTCTGTGGGTTATAGGCCACGAGGTACGAAGTTTGAGTTCCTGTTTTGGTCAACGTTCACATAGACCCCCTGCAGTGTGGGCACGGCGCGTTTTCTGCCAATCGTCGCCTCTGCGATGTTATTGGATTCGTGAGTCTCTTTCTAGCTTAACTCTCCCCGCATTGGGTTGAACATGGTCCAGATCACACACACCGCACTCCTCACTCCATACTTCAGCTGGAAGTTCGTGCACCACCGACACCACTCCAATCACGCGTCGATCGAGAATGATGAGGTGTACGTCCCGCACACCCGGACGGAGCTCAAGCTCCCCGCGAATGTGGAGGGCCACGATCTGGAAGAACATTTCGGTGATACCCCGCTGTATACCATTTTCTCGCTCGTCCGTCAGCAACTTATCGCTTTCCCCGCATATCTCTGTAAGCACTTTTGGTCCACCTCAGTCTAGATAATCTGACCTATTGGCAGTTTTCAACGTCTCTGGCCAGAAAAAGTATCCGCGCTGGTCCAATCACTTCAACCGTATGTTGAACCTGTCCGGCATCCCGCTTTGTTTCTAATTTTCTTTTTCCCTTTTCAGCGAACGCAGTTATGTTCAGCAAGGGCCAGGGCCAAGCGGTGATTATGTCTAACCTCGGGCTCATCGGAATGGGCGTCCTCCTTTATAATCTATGCACGACGTTCGGGTCCCTGCCCGTGCTTAAACTCTATGGAATTCCGTGGTTCCTGGTGACCCACTGGTTCATCATGATCACGTACCTCCACCACACCGACCCGCGGCTGCCGCACTACCGTAAGGGGCTCTGGAACTTCCAGCGTGGGGCAGCAGCGACGATTGACCGCGACTTCCTCGGGTGGCAGGGGCGCTTCTTTTTGCACGACGGTACGTGTATTTCCCGATGTGGTGTAGCTTGCTTCCATCTAAGCCCGGCCGCAGTGGCGCACTACCACGTTATCCACCATTTCTTCCCCATGATGCCATGGTACAACGGTGAAGAGGCGACGCGCCATCTCCGTGCGGTCATCGGGCCTCATTACCATCGCTCCGACGCGTATGTGTTCCAGGTGCTCTGGTACAACTACAATTTCTGCCAGTTCGTCGAAGATGAGGGTGAGTTTTGCGACTCCATTTGACAGTTGAACCCGGCTGACGCGCGGGATGACAGGGGCCGTTGTGTTCTATCGGAATCGCGAGGGCAAGTCTGCGTGGGATATTCCTGCGCTTCGTGCCAAGTTGGTTCACGACTGAAGATTGTGTCAAAATCCGTACTAGATAGTTTAGAATTTCAAACTCGATGCATTTCGAACCATTCGCAAACCGCGTTTGACTTCCGTGCTGCCCTGCGAGTGATTAAACTATGCACACAGCCGGTTCAGAATCAAAGCATGAAGCCTGGCGCTCACAGTGAGTTCGGGCCGGTGGTGCTCAATTAAGTTGAACGGTTCCGGGCACATCGGAAGCAACTGAAAGCAGAACGGTTTTCGCCGGCAGTCCGCGAATATATAACCGATTCAGCTCATCATTATGAGTGTTTGAACTGAGAATGCAGAGACGACTCGCATCCAATTTTGTGAGATCGACTATCATAATGCAGCCGCTGCGAATGGCGGTATCTGGACACAATCCAGCTTGGGCTGTGGGGCCATTGCTCTGCATGCCAGGTGCGAGGACCGTTACCTGGTGCCTTGATCCACCTCAGAAGCCGGAATTAATTTTGACATTGTCAATGTAAGGGAAATAAGATGTCAAAAAAAATACGAAGAAGGAAGGCAAGATCTCGAGGCTCGTGCCGTGCGTTGCGGATTCGACCTAAATAATCTGTATCCTAACTGAAGCAAGATCAGAGAGGACTACCTGATTTATTGCAAAATTTACCCCCCAGTGCCACTGGGATCTGTCATCTGCACGACTCAGGGAAATTACCTAGGTGGCTCTCCAAATAATTTTCATCAATACACGGTCGACCAGTTCCAATTCCATCATGAAACCACACCCCTCCACCTGAGCCAATAAGCCTTGAAGTTAAGTGGAAATTCCCGAAGTATGTGATTCCCCTGAGCAGGAGAGCCTCTCTCTTTCCGTTTACCGGAACTCGGGGATAATTCTAATCAGTAACCCCCGTACACGAGTACGGGGGTTGTCGATTAGCAGATTGTTCTTCAGCAACCCCACGTCAGAGATAAAATAAGATACTGGACACTTCTATGTACATCCATTCCCGCCGTATTTTCGACAACAAAAAGGGTTTGAATATGCGGGGCGGAGCCAGAATGTTCTCAGTATGTCCCCCCATAAACCCAGCTTTTTCCCGAGTTGTACTGGGCCATTTTCAGCCATTTTTTCCTTAAGTGGTCTCGAACCAGTTGAAATCTTCCAATTTGCTAGCCCAGTCGGGCGGAAAAAAATTGGGAGCACAGGTGATGTACTCAGACTTTTATCTCTACACGATTATTTTTGGCCCAGTTTTTACCCCTCGAAAGCGCCCCGAACACATCCCGATACACCCCGCTGCGCGCGCCATCAGATCTGATATTACAAATCAGAGGGTTGCTGAATAGCAGCAACCTCCGTTCTGAGACTACGGGGGGGTCGCTGATTAGAATTATCCGGAACTTGGGCGCGACAGATTTTTCATCAAATTTTGATGTTTTCACTAGAACCGCTGTTACGGGCTCTATCCTCCTCCGATTCCCTTGAAATTCGGAGCATTCGATTTCTATTTCTATTTCGGAGGGAGCTGCCCCTTGGCTGCCCCCTGGAATTAGACGGGAGCGTGAGAATTGCCCTTTCGGCAAAATTCGAGGCTTCCACGCAGAACCGCTCTAGTAATAGACACACCTGTTCAATTGACCTGTTTTTTTGACTCCCACAGATTCCAATCACGGACCCGAGCACCCGCCCGGCTCCGAGGTTCCTAGCTTCCTCTGATCCGATGCACAGCACCCGCACAGGAATATGCCGGTAGGCAGTGCAATGGAATGTCAATAGATCCCCATTTCCAGGTCTGAAGCCTTGGCGATGGACCACACACATAGAAACTGCAAGGTAAGCCGTAACTTCGATGTGCCCTCGCTACTTCCTGAGGAACAACATCTCGTGTAACTTGATGTGATGGCCTTGACGGGACCCGTTGAAAATGCCACAAAACATCAGTAACCGTAGAAACATCACATTTTCCGCGATCAAAAGTCAGTCAAAAGGTAATCGACGTTGGAGAAGCTCAATTTAATTGATCCCCCAAATTTTACACTTTCTGGGTGAGCGAAGGAATATAAAAACGAGTATAGACAAGTTTAGTCCTCTGGATTGGTATCATGAGATTCAGATTATTGCGACCGTTCTGGTGGAGACGATTCACATTCCGTCTTTTGAGATCAATAATCTGAGAGCCGCTGGGACGATGGCGATATCCGCATGCAATTGAATTATAGCACAGCCGGGTCCCGAGTTGAACATACGCGTTCACTTGAAAGTCTGGGGAACTGCCAGCCCATGTGATTGGTATCATGAGATTCAGATGGTTACGACTGTTTGGAGGGAGACGACTCACATGTGTTCTTTAAGATCTATCATGACAGAGCCTCCGAATACTCCCTTGTTTTAGGACGATTGTGATATCCGCGCATAATCTAATTATAGAGCGGCCGGTTGAACCTACGCGTTCAATTGCAAGTCTGCAGTACTGCCAGTGAATGCTGCCGAGTGGGATTGGTATCATACGATTCAGATTATTACGACTGTTATGGTAGAGACGAATCACATGTTCTTGCAGATCTATCATGACAAAGCCTCTGGAAGCTCGCTTTTCTATAGGATGATCCGCGCACAATTGAATTATAACGTAGCCAGTTATCTCGAGTTGAAGCTACGCGCCCAATAGCAAGTCCGCAGAGCTGCCAGTGAACGCTGCCGAGCAGGATTGATATCAGAAGATCAAAATTCGTATAACTGTATAGCTACCTACTACCGTGCAACTGGGCACGGACTGCACAGTGGAAGTTTCAGCGGATGGAATGATTACATTCAATTGTTCTTTTCTGCTTCCCAAACCGACGGACTGCCAAGGGGAATCTTCCGGCAAGCGGAGCCCATATTGCACTGAGGCATGTATTTATGTCGCCCCTGGGATGACCGGTGACGAGGCTATTCCAGAAAGAGACTTTGTGGGCGGAGTTAAACGCGAGGTTAATCCAGGGAATGGGTCGTCTCCACTGGAACGGCGAGATAGATGATCATACGAAGTCGGGGAGCCTACATGGCAAACAAATGAAAGTTCAATTAATGAGGAAGTCGGACAGCTTTGTCCGTATTACTTCCATCCCGAAAGTCTAGTTCAGGAAGCTATATCACATTTATGCTAGGTTGGGCAAATTGCCTGTGCAATTCATCCGTTTTCCGCACTGCGGCACCACATGGACCCAGGAAAACGCGGACGTCGACTGTATCTCAGCGATCAAGCGATTTGCAGGAAAAGAGGAATAGGTCCCGATCCCCTTTTTTTCGAAGGGTAAGATGCCAGTCCATAGTTTGACGCGTACATAGTTGCGAGGACGTTTCAGGGGCCGTTGAGTGACGTAGGAAGAATGCGGATTGATCCGGTATCACGTCCACGTTGCTTAGTGAATCAATCACTAAGGATCCTTGTTCAACTTCCAGCGCCCTCATCCCCCAAGCCATCTACTACTCGTTCAACTTCATCCGATGGACCAAAAGCTGTGCATGTCAGAAATCCTGGATCTAATCTGCGCTCATATAGGTCTCATGAATGACTATGTACCTCGCACACAGGCAAGTCTCAAGGGATCTTGCAGTCCTTGCGAGAACTTGGAAGATGTTCCAGAACTCCGCGTTGAACGCCCTGTGAAAATTTCAATATTATCTATTCCCAGCATTGCGGTGTTTTGCAGATGATCTGTCGGATCGATCCGTGAAGGATACCTTTATGGCGGGCTGCTTTCACATTTCTTGAAGTCGTTTTTTAGGTTTTTTGCGTGGACTCCGCAGGCCACTGCGGCCTACAGATTGGGAGAGGTTCCCATTCTACAGGAGCGTATCAGGAGCTTCCGAATTGAAGCACTCAATAAAAACGCGATCTCCCTCAGTGTCTGCGAGACCATCCGGATTGCCAATCCGAATCAGACCCCTTTCCCAGACCTCCGAGAAATCTACCGGTTCGACCAAAATTCTGCTCGTTTCCCTCTTTAGGCATGTTCTTGTCGCCTAGACTCAACAGTATCGACCTATATCTGAAGTCCCCGACCCAGTTATTCCTCCTCCCTACTCTCGGCGTCAGGTATCCTGATTTAAGCAATGTGGAATCCCAGGGTTCTTTTGGACCGGAATCCCTGCACAGTGCCTTGGCCTTCTTATCGAACTTGAATCGGTTTGAATCGTTGGAAATCCCTCAAGCGGATGCTGCGATCCTCGAACGACGCGCTCGAATTCCCTCTTTGAAGTCGTTAACTGTAGACGACATTATGCCATTCGAGTCCTTCTCAGAGCGCGATCGTTCTACGCCGCGATTTCGCTCGCTGGAAGTGCTTCATCTGCCCTTCACAGCGCCGGACATCAGCATCACGCTTGTGGGTGCGGTCGAGCACGATGAATTGATCTCCCTTAACCTCAGATCTCCTTTAACCTCATCTTCCCAAATGCACTGCCCGACTCACTGGCCACCACACGATTGTACACCGCCATCGCCTCCACTTGCTCATAATCGACTTTGGATTCTCTTTCTATCGAAGATGAATCCTATAGCCCAGAAGTACCTGCCGACGACGAGTTCGATAATCATGTCGTCGGCGGTGAAACTTTACGATTACTTTCCCTTTCACCCATCTTACGACGGTCGTTCTAGCACCAATCCATAAATTCGACCTGGACGACGAAGTGGAATTATATTTTTTTGGATGCGAATGCACAAAACTGAATACATGATGACCAGGCTGAGTGAATGCGTTCAATCAGCCTGATTGAAAACACTGCCCACGATGCAGCGCGGTCGGCGACGACTCGGGGCTGACGCAGAATCACAGTCTACTTTGCACCGGGCGCGCGCGCTGCGCGGCAATGGTATCAAGAAGACAGCAAATCTCGAAGGCGAGCTGGGTCGGGTTTTCTTGTACAAGCTTCGCCAGATAATCATTAGATAGCCGAAAACATGACGAAGACGTTTGAAATACCATATGTCCACCCTCCATTCTCGTGATAGAGGCAACAAACCGCCCTTGCGAGCGATCGGATATTGACCCTCTGCCGGCTTCGGGGACGATCTCGTCCCGATCGCCCCATACAATGTGAAATGGCAGCGTGCGGCAGACTCTGCCCACCTGGTCTACGGAATCAAAGTGTGCGTATTTGTCCATGTAACAGTTGGCTTCATGCAATTTATCGCATTTAAGCGTTACTTTGCTGTCCGGAGTCTCTTCGAGGCCATGGTCCTAAGGAATCAACGTTGACACTCAATATAATTGATATGATCTGAAGAGCTAACGGCATGGGCACGCAGGACGCGGGGATCCCAGATGTTCCATGGATAGCGCGACTGCATCCACTGGTGCGCAGCCTCGCGGGAGGTCCAAGTGTCCCTTCGTACCCGAATGGCGGCGGTGAGCGCCTCAATGCCCCCCTCCTTGTAAGGGTCCAGTTCCGCGGCCACCATTGAGGGCTCGACCAAAATCATTGCGATGTATGGACTGTTTCGTACATTCATAAACTTGGTCGAGCCAACCCTAAAACACCCGCAATCATTAAAAATGGCAATATGAGGAATTGTGAAAGCAGCACGTACATCGAAATTGCGCCAGCAGAGTGTGATATGGGTACGATACGGTGGCCTTGCATACCCGGAGAGCACGCGAATGCCGCGATCGCCTCTGCCCATTCATATGATACTGAAGTAGAAACGTCAAATGAGAGGGGGGGGGGATCGAATAAAGCGACTTACATACGCCATGTGGTCGACTGCGCACCAGCTCCTCACAATTTAACAATGCGGCGTCGCCGTGGTCTTGGCGGTCCAGCGCCCAAGCCTCGCGCACGCACTGGTGCTGTTTTAGACGGAAGATATCCTCAATTATGGGTTCCCATATTTCCTTGTCTGAAATGTAGATCTTGAGATAGCGAGACAATGCGAGGAGGAAGAAACTACTTACGCGCACCGACGCCGTGACCAAAATCAGGGTAAGTCCCTCGACGTTAGCTGAAGACTCCCTGGTGGAATACCGCTTGGCGGTCATTTTGAGGAAGGTTCCAGGTGCACTGTGGGCATTCTGGGGGCAGGTGAACACGAACGGCGAGATTTCGAGCTGCATGTCGACTTCTAATTGCCACGCATGATATGAAGCGCGTTGTTTTATATTCGTTCCTCCATCGTTTAGTTGTCGCGTTGTACCAGTCTGCCTACGGCAACGTGCTCGCCACATTGTTGCAGATCGTAGGCAGATTGGTTACGAGTATAGTCTCCATGGCACATGATGTCGACGCCCCCAGCTCGGGAGCCGTGCAGCAGAGTCTTTACTACAAACGGTGAACAGCCTTGACCGGGACTGGCCCTAGCCTGTCTTAGACAGACGCTTCAACACGAAGATAGACTGGCCCAGTGAAAACGTCAGGCAGATCGAGGCCAGAGATGAGCCCGATCGAGCCAAAGCATATCGAGCCAGTCCTTTCTGGCTCGAAAGGTGGCTCGACCATTTGTTGCAACACCTCGAGCGACATCGAGCCAGAAGAGAGAGCAGGATGAAGCCAAAATAGATTCATTTAAAACTATAAATAGGGCGCTGTCGATAGCTACCGATGTAATGCTGTTCTTCCAACGCCGCATCCATGTCCATCGTCGATACGATACTGTACGATTTCGACCGAGTTTTCAGGTGACGCGTGATGCGGCCCTCTGAACTGAACACTTTTGATACTGGTGACAGTAACATTGAGTCTTCGAGGCTCAAATAGGCCACCAAAAAATACCCTCCGGCATCCGCCGGACTTCCATTTATAGTAGTTTTGATGTGATTGACAGTATCCTGAGGAGCTGGAAGTAAGAATGTTAGTATCGAGGCCGGAAATCAAGGGAAGGAGACGCGCCTCCAAGTAGGAGCCTCTGTAGACTGTTTGCAGTGAGCCGTGCGCGGCATGCTGTGAGACAAGGTACCGAAATTTACAGTCCTGTCGGTGTCCCTCGGACTGATCCACATCATCGTTAACAGTTCGGCATATAAAGATGGGACGGGCAGTGTCTGGTTACCGAGACAGAGCTGAAAACTCTCACGACTCTGAGAACGGAAGCAACACTGTACGTTGCTGCGGGCTGTCACCATGGCGCTAGCGCACATGAATTTTGCTTCCCCCATAACCACCCCGCATTCTCAACCAACCTCGACGCCATGAAATCTCCTGTCACCCCTCGCCGCCGGACGGTCTACTCCCCAAACGTATCTGAAAACTGGAAATCATCCGAGAAGGCGGAGGAGAGGGCCGGATTTCTTAGGCTGAGCTCGCAGAGTGAGGACGACCTTACTGATGACGAGGATAATTACCTCAGTCAGGACAACCTTGCCGTGGAAGATAATTACCTCAGTGGTATCAAACTTGTGGTTTTAATGTTCGCACTTGGTCTCTCGGTCTTCCTGGTTGCTTTGGACAATACGATTATTGACACCGCGGTAGTGAGTGCGGAACAGGCAGAACATCTTTTTCCTTTGACCAATTTTCTTTTCTAGCCAAAAATAACAGATGAATTCCGGTCATTAAACGACGTGGGATGGTACAGTTCTGCGTGAGTTATGGTTTATCTTTTCCACTACCTGTAAAATGACGGACCCACTATGATAGATATTTGTTGGTGGGTTTACCTTTACCCAAGCCACGAGTCTCCGCGTAAATGAAAGCCCAGACCACCGCAGGCACCCAACTCCTCTTCGGAAAGTTTTACACTTATTTTTCAATCAAACGGGTCTACGTTATTTCCATCGTAATTTTCGAGCTCGGATCTTTTGTGTGCGGAGCTGCACCGACGTCCAGCATTTTTATTATTGGCCGCGCCATCGCTGGAGTCGGCAATGCCGGGATTTTTTCTGGCGGCCTTGTCATTATCGCCCACACAGTACCGCTTGCCAAACGTCCTCTATTCAGCGGCATGATCGGCGGACTGGGCGGAATTGGCAGCGTCGCAGGCCCACTTCTTGGAGGCGTCATCACCGACAAACTCTCTTTTCGATTCTGCTTTTACCTTTCCCTCCCGATCGGCATGGTCACTCTTGTCCTAACCCTATTCCTCCTCAAAATCCGAGCTCCCGGACCTACGAAGGGAGACAATACGACTGTATCCATCAAACTGGCCGACTTCGACCCATTTGGCAACCTCGTCTTTGGTCCGTCGATGATCGCTCTCCTCCTCGCTGTGCAGTGGGGTGGCTCTGAATATCCATGGACCTCGGGTGTCATCATCGGACTCCTGCTCGCCTCCCTTATCTTACTTGCCATCTTCATCCGGATCCAGCTCTGGGTCGATGAGCGGGCAACCATCCCGCCCCGCATCCTGAAGCACCGCAGCATTTGGAGTAGTTCTCTCTACGCCGTTTGCATCGGTGGTTCATTCAACATCATTACAATGTGCTTGCCCATCTGGTTCCAAGTCATCCACGGCGATTCCCCCGAGACTTCGGGTGTCAATACCCTCCCTGTGATCCTTGCGCTCGTCGTTGGATGTGTCTGTGCGGGCGCGTTGATTACCACCATTGGATACTACGCGCCATTTATGATTCTCTCGTCCATCCTTACCGTGGTTGGCTCAGGAATGCTCGGTTCGTTGAAGGTCGCCTCGACCCCCAGCAACTGGTTGTTTCCCGGGATTCTCTGCGGTTTCGGCATTGGGCTCGGACTGCAGCAGCCCATGATAGCTGCACAAACCGTCCTCGACCTCAAGGATGTGCCAGTCGGCACGGCTCTCGTCATGTTTGCCAACACGCTAGGTCCGCTGGTCTCTTGTTTCAAGAACTCCATGCTAATGATTTCCTCAGGCGGCGCACTCTTCGTGGCAATCGCGCAGAACGTCTTCACAGCCAGCCTTGTTTCTGGCCTGGTCGCCACAGTGCCAGGCGTCTCGCCCAAGCTCGTTCTCTCCAATGGTGCGAACTCGCTCAAGGGTGTCATCGCGCCCGAATTCCGTTCTTCCGTCGTGCTTGTGTATAACCAGGTAATTTGACGGTCTTTTCCTTCCCCTGCCTTTCCTGATTTCAATAACAGGCGCTCATGATGCCGTTCTACGTAGCAATGGCACTGGGCGCCATTGCTCTCGCCGGGGCGTGTGCGGTCGAATGGCGTAGTGTCAAGGGAAAGAATATAGAGACGTCGATGGTCGCATAGACTTCTGACTGTGAGTTTGCCCGGCGGATCTCAGCATCGAGACCCACCCTGATATACTCACGCCTCCGGCTCAGAGGCACAGATGCCCCCACACTGCCCGCCACCACCCGCTGACGCATGGCGATGCAATCCCGTCCTGCCTAATATAGGAATTCCCGGCGCCGCGAGTTTGCGGCTTAGTTTGATCGGCGGGCAGTAGTTAAATAAGATATATACCAGTTTATTGTCGATTTTTTGAATCGAGAAAGCGCGTGGACTCAGTTGGCGGGCACGCGATCGGTTTGGGCTTATCATACATCAAAGCTCTCTGCTGACAGCTGCCAGTGCTTGCTTCCGCACCACCGCTCTCGACCCTCTGCCGTGCTGCCGGACACTGTGGGCCGGGGGGCCGTTGGGTATACCTTGAAGACCTGCTGGCTCGCTTTTCACTTTTCTCGCCGTTTTGTCTGCTATCCGGCCCTCCACTGACCCTGTACTTTCCCTCCAGCCTCGCGCTCGCCCCGCTTCTCGGCGCCTTCCAGCACATTCTAGTACTCTCTACGGGCTGCTGCTAGTCCTTGCAATGCTCTTGCATCGTTCCGTGCTCTCTTTTGTAGCCTAATGGATCGTTTTCGCCCGCGCTCCGACTTATCCAAATCTCATATGTAAGCACCTAAATCTCATAAGCTTGTCTCCGAATTTGCGGCATATTCTCTTAGTAGTTATCGAGTAGTGAAATTTAAATCCATCGCGTCCCTAGCTCGATTTTGTACGCAATGGAACTTAGAATTTACTTGTAACGATGTTGGATTGATTATTCATCACGCCAAGCCGCAACCTGAGTGAATGTGCCGGCCCTGCATCAGACACGGCACATCTGTCGGGCAGTGTGCCGTCTCTCCCCGGAGATGTGGCATGCCAGGTTTGGACAAATGTGCTGGCTCTCAAGGCAATGTGCTGTCCCCTGCAATGTGTATGCCGGCCGGGTTTCTATGCCGGCAAAGTCAGCACCGATTTTTCACTCCTAGATGGTAATAAATAAATAACACACCTGGCTTCGAACAATACCACAGTCTCTCGGGCATGAACGAGATAGAACGCGATAGACTCGAGGATAGCATGAGACCGGCGTTGCCGATGAGGGTGGAAGGCAAGAGACGACGTTGGCATAAATGATAGGGACAACGTAGTCTCTTATAAACAGACAGTACAACAATATTTACTCGTACCTCGCGATGTTGTAACGGTCCGCCATCAGTTCGTGAATTGTGATCTCATACGCGATGTCATTCTGACCTTGACTCTTTTGCACCATCGTCTGGGGTCATGCGCGATAAGTTTCCGGGGAGCGCATCTGACGACGAAGCCAATTATTCGGACACCGTCCCTATCATGTCTTTGCCAGAAGTTTCGCCAAACCCCCACGTAGTCGCTACATTGTGGAATCGCGGAGCGGAACTTGAAGTCATAGCGAGATATCATGACGGGGACAAAATTGGATTGGCGGAGAGGACCTGAAGAAATGGAACCTTGTAGAGCGTGGCGTACGTGATACCACAATCTTTTCGAGCAGCGTTACTAATAATCGGTCTGCATTTTGGCACTTGGCTCTGCAGCCACGTACGAAATGCGCTAACAGCAAGCTGAAGAAGGAATGTGTAGTGGATGCATACTATCCCAGCTGTAGGCCCTGCAGGACAGCGAAGATCGGATGCGACAAAAACTTCAATTTCTATTTGACGTGACCAAGAACGACTTCTTCCCCACCTACGACCAATTCTTCAAGGTTTTTCAGACTTGTGAACCTGTAAGACTGAGCAGGTACAAAGGTCCTCGCGCAACTCGCCTGGCGCACGGTCTGTGAGCCCTCTCTTCGAATTCTTTCTCCCGCTCCCCTCCGTCTACGACGTATTGCTTCGATCCACCGGCAAGACGGACACTATAGCGTCGAGCTTCAAGATAAGCCTGCTATCCACGCCAGCCTCCGAGGACTGCGATTCGATCCTGGAATGCACATGAGCAATGATATAACTGGGAGAAGTTACAGTTCAACCGACCTCGCAACGACTTGTTTGCGCGTCTCAATTTCCACCACCGCTTCTGAGCCCGGGATTTTCCCGAAGATGCCCCGAATGTAGTATTCGCCCTTCACCACGCCATTCTACGGGAGGCAAGTTGAAAACATCACCACCATCGTGCAATGAGTTGAGCACGCACCCGATATCCCGCGTCATCCGGCGTTTCATCCGCGAAGATCCAGTCGACTTTGGGACCGTTGGGGGAGGTGTGCTGCGCCGCGGCCACCAGGTCGGAGAACCCGTCAAAGTCGACCGGCGCCCCGTTCACAGTTGCCTTGAGGGAGCGCGAGAAGGCGCTGTCTAATGCGCGGAGCGTGAGGTCGTTGCTCGGCGCCTCAAAGACATCGCGGATGTGTTGCATGGACCAATCCGCCAACGAGGAGAGCGAAGTTTGGGTGGAGGGAGCGTCGTTTGGCATCACAGGGGATATTGAGAGAAGAAATCGTGATGTCCCGCGGTTATATACATACACTTCCGGCGTTTCCAAGTGCAGTGAGGTGGGTAGGTAGTAGCATTACATGGCACGGTCCCAATAAGGAACACCGCTTTCCAGGAATAAGTAGTAATCTTTCGTGTACCCAACCGCCGAAAGTTCATCGCGATACTTCCTGGAAACCAGCGTTCCTAAGCGGGACCGTGCGGTGTAAATAAATCTACCTACCTACCGACCTACATCAGCTCTTCGCCGGCAACAGAATGATATATATGATTTGATTTGATTGTCATGGGTAACCCTGTCTCGGTAACCCAGACGTTCCAGTATATCTTATCTCGGGCTGATCCGGCGGAGTTCGAATAAATGATAAGAAAAGATGGCCCGAGATCACACTGGAACGACTGGTGGTAGGTATGCGCCCCGTAGTTGGTATGACTATTCTCCCGCATGCCCTGCGCATCACCCTGCGCTTTCTAGAGCTGATCTCCAGCACCGATGCGGCGCGTCAAGATCCTTGCGGTGCCAAGGGGGTTCTGATCCGACAAAAAATCCACTTAGGCCGCATTTTTTCAAAATGACCTTTTCAGCGACCCTCCCTACCACGTGACGTCCCAATAAGGCAATTATGCACGTGAGCATTCTACCAAACAGGAGAACTTGGGTCAAACGCGTCCAATGGGCATTTAGGAGCGGTGTAAATTCATTGGGACCTTCTAGAGACATTCCTCTACACTTTTCCCCATCTTGATTTTTCCTGAGCTCTATATACACTTACTGAATCCAATTATTTTCTTCCACGGCGTCTTTTCCCTCCACCAGTTGCCCCTGAATAAATGCACGGGTCGCATGCCCACCCATCTGGAGCCCGTTCAAGCTTCATACACCTGAGGTGATACTGACCGAGCAAGGTCAGCACCAGGGAATTAATAGGAGTGATTGGTACTCACCCATTTCGTCTCGCATCCTTCCACTTTGCAACGGATATGGGGATCCTTGGGATCATTCACTTCCGCAGACTCATCACAAACACAGTATGAGTTGTCCAAACTGCGCAGAACTCGCTTTCGGCCCGAACGCGTCGTGGCGACGGGTTGCGGAGCGGCCGCGGGAATTATTGGAGCCGCAAGAGTTGGGTCGCCTTGGGGTGAGGTGATTGTGGGCGTAATAAGATCGCCCGTAGGGGCATCTGTGTTTACCTGGCAAGGTTTAACGCAACGCAATATGAAACATGAAGTGTCGAAGCAAATACCTGGGTAATAAATGCTCCAGGTATATCGACGGGGGACATCGGGACATCGGAGGACTTCCCACGAGTCGGAATCAATGTCCTGTAAATCCATCCCCGTGATTCCTTCGCGCCTCGATTCAGGTTGAGACGACCAAAGTGTGCGAGAGCTAGATAGTAAATAACTCAGTCTTTGCACACACAAGTGGAACAAAGTCTGTAATATTCACCTAGATAGCAAGTAACTAGGTACGAGTCAATAAGAGAATAAGAATAAAGAAGAGAGCCGCTCACCTCAGTCTTCGCGCACACAAGTGGAACAAAGTCTGAGTGGAGACGACTCGACTACAGGTTTTATATACTACGAGCGTGCCTGATTAAACTAAAAGGAAAAATATGAAACCTAAGGTACACAGTGTTGCGCTGCAGAACGATATATGTACTTGCGGAGAATGGAACCCTGAGCGGGCGCTGAGACGGCGCCACAGGACTGCGGGTGCAGACATGGCGCCACGGGCGTGCGGATGCAGACACGGCGCCACACATCCGCCAACATCAGGCAGCTATCCGTCGCGTACAAGTCGCGTAAGAGAATCTCCATTTGATAGTTGCGCCCGATTTGCTAGATGGCTTTGCCAAACAGCACCAACATCTGTATAATGATGCGTGAGCATCAATCGGAGGCTCAGGGGACCTAAGAAATGGCTAGGGAGGTACACGGAGTCACCCTGAAGCAAGTTTGGAGCGATTTGGACTGACTTAGTGAGAGATGCAAATTATTTTTTTTCGGCCTGACGGCCGACCCTACCTACCTGCCCCCTGTCCCGGCTTGACCGGCCCGAACCCCCTTGTGCGGTGCGCACTTGGGACTCTGCAAGCACCCACTCGAGCCCACACTGCTCGGACTCGGCCGCTCCGCAACCTCTGCACTCGGTTCGGCCGCACCGATTACCATCCAATATTGGAGCCTTCGACCACGCACGGCCCGAAGTACGTATACCGCTCCGACCGCTTCTACCCCCCACATGCGAAGTTGGATCTGGAGGAGACGCGCATGGACGCCCCGAGTAACACAAGGACCCCCGAGCATATGTACGCTCGTGTTCTTCCGCGCCAATTACACACTGTATTTAATTCAGCGCCATTTCTGCGCACTCCCCACGTCCACCTCCCCTCTGCGTGCCTTCTATCCTCCACGCCCAAATCGCGAACTTATTACGGCCCCATTTCTTTTTGCCCCTTTGATCCAGCTTGTCAAAATCTGGAAATGTGCGGATAGCACAATACCTCAGTCACCCGCGAATGTGGGATCAAAGACTGTATATTAAATACCTGGAAATGTGCGGATAGCACAATACTACATACACAATGAATAAATAAAGGTACAAATGATAGGTAGGAAACTCACCCTCAGTCACCCGCGAATGTGGGATCAAAGACTGAGGGTAAGGAATAGAGACGTACAGTTTATATCTGTCTACTAGCGTGGCAGCTGACTTGGTCATATGTTGATCTGTATCATGGGCCGGAGGCCCGGGCGTACCACCGGTCCGGAGTAATTCATTTCCTGACACAGCTTCAGTTGAATAGTGTTGCGGGAGATTCAATATATAACGGTATGCCATGCATACATTCCGTGCATTTCAACACTTATGTTTCCCTCTAACACCTGTGTGCAAAGTCTAGCTCGCGATCACCCGCGAGCACTCCTGAACTGCCCACAGCACGTGCTGGGGATAGTGGAGTAATTTCTATCCATCTCACTTCCGTCTTCATTTCCGCGCTCGCTAACACTCGCCGTAGGTCATCATGTTCGCGCTCGAGGAGGGCCGTCGACCACAGGGAGCTAATATTCACCGCGTGATTACGTGTGGATCGTTTAGGTGTGTTCCATCTTTTCTGTCATACCTTTATGCCTTCACTCCCTCTCGCGTTCAGCGCGAGGCGCCCTCGAAAGATTCCACGTGCGCAGTTAACATTCCCGCCGCCTCTACCGCGCTTCACACCCGGACCGCGTCACAACGCTGAAGGTGAACACCCCTCGTAACGGTGGTCGTTTCTCGCTGCATTTCAATTGCTCCCTTCCCTCTCTGTTGTTCAGCAGCCGATCCCTACGGAAGTCAGAGGCTCCCCCCGCGACACCCGTTCGCAACCCCGTCGGTGTCCACGAAGTTGAACATCATCGCGAGAGCGCCGCCCGAATCTCAGAATACAGGTACATCTTAACGTTAAAATCCGCGACAGCATTACCGATCGGCTCAAATCTGCGTGGATTCTCATCGCCTTCGTCCCACCTTCAAACTCAGCCCCCCTCCGCGAAAATTTAATCCCTCCGCTTCGACGACATACTCGTCGGTCCCCACCAGTTGATCGTGCTCCTGAGCCACTTCCACAGCAACAGTTTGCAAGCTAAGGCTGCTTCTTTGTTTTCACGTATAGTCGCGGGCTTTGACTTGAATTTAGAACTCTCTTAGATTCGCAGACCAGTCGATTTTCTATCCTACGCAAGGTCCGAGCGCTTTTTTTATCCTCGCCTTTCTCTGATCTGGTTCGGGTGGTGTGGTTTCGGGCGCTGTCGGGGAGCAATGCTATATCATTATGTGTCCTGTATTGTAGGCAATCACAGTGAATACATCGTTTGAACACTCAAACGAAATGAACAATACAATCAACGGAAGTGACTCACTGCGTTCCGACGCCCCCTAAACTCAGTCAGCCTAGCTGTGGTGAGCTGTGTTGAGCTATGTTCAGGTCAGCTTAGGCTCGGCTAGGTGGGTAGACAGAGCCATCTAGGCTGACCTAAACACAGCTAGGCTGCTGAGTCTAGGCGACGTCGAAACGCAGTGACTGAAAACTATCGTCCTGAGTGTTTCCTACGCTCCAGACCGAGAGTGATTTCTGCCAAAACACAGTCGGCTTGAGTGTATATTCTCAATCAGGTTGATTGAGCCACCCCAGTCAGGTTGATTAGGTAGGCTCAGAGTTGAGCTTCTGCGGCAGACGCAGACGCAGAAGGTCATGTGCTGTGACTGCCGCATCACTGTTGGTAGTTGTTTACTCGTGTATACTAGAAGCCTTTGACGCCCCCCGAAAAAACATCTCTCACATTTTCATCGCCCTAGGGCCCTACTACACCATCTAAACTCAGGCTATAATATCGCTTAATTCGCTCCCACATGGCCCCGTCCGAAGACAAGCTCCCCCCGCTCCCGTGGGCGGCAAATGGGGGAGCACTGACTTGGACACTTCTCGCATGTCTCCAAGAAAAGGAGAACTTTAGCGTTCTTTTTGGCAAGCAGGATCCCAAGGAGGTGAGCAGAATATCCCCAGTCCTTCCCTGCTGAATGTTGATCCATATTGGTCAAGAATACATCATCTGACCGCAAAATCAAAGCTGTACATCGACGGGAGTTTGGGGCACATTAGAGTTGTTGGTGAAGATCATGTGGTCCTGGATGAGCTCGAGTATAACTGCAAAGACCATTGGAGAGACCCGAAGCATCCCCTGGAATCTTCCATGATCCTCTGGGTTCCCCGCATAGACCCAGGCGAGGCTTAAATTCCCTGATTTGGAAACAGCCGGTCGACCCCGCAAATATCGAGTGGATTTTATGGCTGCAAGGATGGCCATATCAAGCTTCAGCTGGGCAGTTTTTGCTAGAAGTTCTGCCTCTGCATCGTCTCCGTCCTCGTCCTCGTCCTCGTCGTCATCAAAGGAAGGAGCCAGCAAGTCACGGAGAAACATGTGTTTGAGATAGGAGCTCGTAACCTGAGAGTGGACAGTTTCTCGGCCCATTGGTAAAGCACGAGATGTGGGGGGTGTTATCAGGGACATGTGGGACAATGGGGATTGATTTATAGTATGGCACAAAGTCTTATCGATGTAGAATACAGGTGCCGCGCCACGCGCCGCGCACGCCCCCAATTAGGCCCGAAATGGACTGGAACAAATACTGTGACCGACCATCACGGCACATGACCTTCTGCGTCTGCGTCTGCCGCAGAAGCTCAACTCTGAGCCTACCTATTGATTTGATGCACTCAACTGATGCAATTCATACACTCAAGTTGACTGCCTATTGTCCCCACAGTGTTAAAAGAACGATTACATAAGTACTTGTAATCCCTACGGCAGAAGCAGCCACCGCGCCAACAGCTTCGGAAAGTTCGGCGTTCCCAGTTCTGTGGCCGGATAGAAGCCCTCTATCGCCGGGAACCCGTCCGTCCCACACCCGGGGTTGATCCCACACAGGGGGCAAGTGCCATGACCGTGGGTTCATGGTGTTTGCATGGTGTTTGTCCAACACTTGCCATGGCGTTTGCCAGGCATTTGCCATTTGCACAGCATTTCTCTTTGTTCTATTTTAGTTGAGCTTTCGCGCGCCAAAATTCAAACATCCGCATCATTTGCTCTCTCAACGCTTGCACCCCAATAGACATGGACCTTGCTCCATCCACTTTGTTCTATTCTTTGTACCAATACCATCTTTCTGAGCTTCCGCAAATCTACTTCATCACGGTTTTTTCCCCTGGGCCCAGATTTTTATTTGGGCTGAGGGTGAAGTCAGGGTGAATTTCGTTCTGCACCCTGTGCACCCTGTAGCATCCCCAGCTGCAAGTTCGGGTGTTTACAGGGTTTCCATCTCTCAAATACTAAGGCTAAGATGATGAGTTGCTCTCACAAGGCACGATCATATTTAAAATAGAACAAAGGGAAATGCTGTGCAAATGGCAAATGCCTGGCAAATGCCATGGCAAGTGTCGGACAAACACCATGTAAACGCCATGAATCCACGGCCACGGCACTTGCCCCCTGTGCCAGTGGTGATGTCGTTGAACACAACCACGGCCCCGAACTCCCCACCCGCTACCGCCGCAAACTCCTCCGCAAACGCGCGCGCCTTAGGCGGGCACATGGCTGCGAAGCGCGCCATATCGACGTCTTCGTAGTCGCACCGCGCGCAGCCCGTGCAATCCGCGTCTACGTAACCATGGGAGGCGGGGTATTACATGCCGCACATAGCCGCGAAGCGCCGCGCGTCTTCACCTGTGTATTCCGCCCCGTCGTCCTCCCACGACGCGTATTCATTGTAGTCGTAGTCGTGCAGCGTCTCTCAGCGTCTCCGTGTGGTCGTCAGATGTGCATTCTTCTTCATCATCTCCCCACACGGCGTACTCGTCTTCAAGGGAATGAAATTGATTACGATTCGATCAACGGGTACGCGACGTAAGTAGGTATTACTGATAACCATAATTCGTGGCCACGCAGGGTCGATATACAATCCTTAACAGTGAAACAAAACACACCGGGAAACCTATTCAACGCCTCCAGAGTTTCCGATTGGCCCAATTCCTTCGCAAATAATACACACGCAAATTTTACAAGAGGAATACTCCCCCCGTTGTATAAGGGCCGTTTAAAACTGTTTATAAACGGTTAAAAACCCTTTAAATTTCCATTTAGTTTACGGACCCTTGTAAACGGTAAACAAATGGTAAATGAACAATTGAAGCGGTTGCAAAATTCAAAGCCCTCCCACAGGTTGATAAGTGAATTTATGGTGATTTAAAGGCGAGGCAGAGATAACTGGGGTGTTAGGAGATGAAGCTAAAGCCTAAAGGGATGAAAGCGCACTGCATCCCGATGGGACATTTGATTGATTGATGGCACGCGGCAATGTTCGCTCCGCCGCCGCCCGCCTCCATCATCGCGCCTTCAGTGCCAGTAGAAGGTCTGCATGTACATAGACCTATACATCTTTTTTGTGCTCAAAACGAGAAAGAGGTTACGAAAGAAAAATTGACTGATGACCCGAAGAGGCGGCGCGCGTGAATAAAGATGGCCCGTTTGAAGTTTCCCATGTAATGGGTATCTTCGGATCACCGTGCGCGATAATAATGTATTGCTGGGATGCGGCTCTCTCAGTATCAAGCGCACTGTCAATATGTCGATATTCGATGGATGAAAATATGAAGAGGATCGTCGAGGAAATGAAAAATTCGCCTGCATCGGCAGAGCGTCCAAACCAATTTTTTTTCACTCGGAACACAGATAGCTGATGCCGGGACAGATTTGGGACCGTATTTTGCGCAAGAATTCCACCCCCACATATTCTCCCCCCAGATTCTCGCCGGGTCACTCCTCAATTTTTTGTTTACTCTGCTCTCGAACTGCTCCTCGGGTTCAACTGCTCCTTGCTCGGGTCTCTCAATGACGTGCCTCTGGCAGCGGCTGCAGCATAGTAGACTTCGAAGTGCTGATACTGGACTCCGTATGCTTGCCTGAGGCTATCTGGTTCACCCAGTGAAGTTGCGGGTTCAACTTCGTTGCTCCACTTTCATTTTTCCCCTGCTCTGCTTGCACCAGATTTCTTTTGGGAATCAAAAACTATCTACGTTCAATGCCTGGTGAGCCTGCTCTTTTACTGTTGATCCATCCCCTCGCCATTCTTCGGACTTCATAACGCTAGCAATTTATTTGCTTTATTCGATTTTTCGATAGTAAACTATCACTACCGCATGAACCTCGAATATACATTTCTTTCCTCTTTCGAGATGACGGAGCGAAGCGGCTGCCCGTCTTGTTGGTTTTAAAAAGAGTGCGCAGGCGAGCTTTACCCCGTTTGGAGGCGTCTCTGTTTTTGGCGCAACCTCGAACAGGAGGTTGAATTGGTAAAGACGGATTCAAAGGCCGAGTTCAAATACAGATTCCTAAAACTGATGCTCATACCGTAGCAATAATACCTCGCATGGTGTGCATTCAATGTTTGCTCGGAAAAATTGTCCGCCCGTGCCGAAATGCCGGCGTACCCACGAAAGTTGATGGGCTGTGCTGCACTGCCCTCTCGCTCGTTTGACATGCCAGCGACTGGCTAGCGATGTAAGTATTGTCTCTGGAGCAGTTTGTCCCTCGCTCATCGCTATTTGTCTCTCTATAGTGCAAGGATGCTCCGACTACCACCGGAACTGTTGGGAATCATTCTCTCTCTTCTGGACAAAGATGATCTGTGTGCGCTCATTCAGGTCTCTCGGCTCATTCGCCGGCTGGCGCTTTTGTCTTTGGTCTCCCGATATAACATCTCCACGCATCAGATTCAATCTGGCTCAATCTCGGTTCCTGGCGGCGCGGCCTTCCTTATACCGATCATTTATCGTATCCACCCCATTCAAAGACTCGAGGTCCTACAGGCGAGCCAGCCACTCCGAGCCCTCCCCCATATTCTAGCCGCCATACCTTCGATCCCCGATGTCCGAATATTGAATCCACCAGAGCCGGTTCTAGACTCTGGTGTACCGAGGCTGATAACGACTTTATCCCGGAACGGCAGAGACCCAGTGGTAATTGTCGGCCGAGGTATAGTTCGTGTATCCCACCACCGTTACCTCCCTCAAATCAATGGGTTACTCCCGCTGCGTTTACCAACCAACCTGTCACCATTTACGGGCTGCAATGTCCTATCCGCGGTCCTCATTTGTGTCCGTCTGGTTGCTTTATTTACCTGTCATAGGCATTTTCAACGCCTTTGTCCTCGTGGTCTGGCTGTGCCGCCGGCCCTTTGGGCGTCCATGGGATCAGACCGCCCGAATTGCGGGGGACATGGGCACAATGTTCATGTACCGCAATTCGATGCGCGTCCAGATCGTCCCCGTTGACGGTGGAGGCCAATTCACGCTGGTTACATTCGGGATGATGTCCTCGATTTCCATTACCCGCCTCCCCTCCTTCTCTCAAGTACAATATGCGGCCTTTCTTACTGCCCTGGATCTCCTGGACGATGTGACCACTCTGATAGTCAGGACTGACTGCGCTATTGGCCTTGCCGAGCTGCTGGATTTCCTTCGCCGACATCCTTCACTTCGTGCCCTCAGTCTCTATCCTGGCGCCATACGTCCACCGTTACTCGGAGCAGAGGCCAGATCGAATGGCCAACCCATCCAAATTAGCCGCCTCACCGCGCCGGCGGCCAATATTCCACAGATCCTTCCCATCGCGGCCAGCCTAGTGGATTTGGACATCACGTTAGCAGCCGATGGCCCGCATCTTTCGCGCGCGCTCGCTGCCATCGCTGCTTTCCCAAACGGCGCCGTAAACGTGCGGAAGCTAACACTGCAGTTTACATCCTCTCTGCCTTCACGTCAGACCCTGCCGTGGCGCATCGAGCTCGATGTGCAAGCAGACGCGGCGGTGCGGAGTGTGACACACCTCATCGTTATCGTGCAATTTAAATACGGGCCAGTGGATCTTCACGGACTCCCCCGTTGGCTGGCGCGCTTCCCTGCACTGGTGCACCTGCGACTCCTTGGGCAATCAGTGCCTCTAGCGGAGCAGGGTGTGCTGGCGCAAGCTATAACGGCGGCGCGCGCGGGAATGGGCTCTGGAGCATGGGAGGGCGTCCATTTCTCCTGGATGTGAAATCGACATTCCATGGTACAGCTTACGGAGCACTGCGACTACATGATCTTTCACAAGTATTCCCACACATGTATCATCATTGCTGAAGTTTCCTCTCGGATTACATATATCATATCAGGAATCGTTTTTACATCGCATCGAACTGGCACATGCACGGGAGGAGAGCATCCCCACTACTGACACTAGAACATTTTCATGCTGGACGTTTTTCAACCAAACAGTCCGAGCTAGTCACTGTCGGCCGCCTACGGCAGTGTACTCGCGACATAATTGTACCAGTCTGCTACGACATAGTGCCTGCACCAAGGATTGCGGTCGCCGACTAGAATTCAGCCAACATTTCCAGAAATTTGGGCGGGCAATTCAAGCTCGGATGAATCTTGTATATTCGTCGTTCAGTAGTCAGTAGGGAGCCGGAAAACATGGAAGGGATTCACGCGATAGTGCGCTCCATATCAACCCCTACATCACCACAGTCTGGGGCAGTGAAATATCAGCCATCGGCAAACTCCCAACAGCAATGATATATCCCAGACCTGCAGTTGTCGATCCGCGGCGATATATCAGGCCATAGACCATTCCAAATGCAGTTGGCAGATATCAGGCAGTGCTTTCGGGTGCCGTCGTCGTGATGCACGACGGGCCGCATTTAGACCGCAGCCATCAAAGGCTCTCGGCGTCGCCTGCGACGATGAGCACGCGAAATGTTCCAAAAATCATGAAAAAAAGGGATTTATGGGGTCGGTAGATGATATACATACTGAAGAATAGCTAATCGACGAGGACCCCAGCACGAAGCCGAGCCTCGCGCCCTGCGAGTACCGCACGCAAACGGGGAAACGGACCCAGGGGCATCGCAAGCGGCTTGCGCGTGTACGCGCCATCGGCGCCGACGAGTGAGGGGCACTGGAGGGGAATCACACACACTGCGACATGCGCGGAGGCACTGGGCGAGCCCTTGAGCGCGAACGGGGCACGTCGTCCGTATCAGCGCTTCAGCAAAAAATCCGCGCGGCCGGAAGCACAGATGGGCGAAGACCCAGGCACTACTGTTGGTCGAGGGTCCGCCGCCGCCGCTAGCGTCCACACCGACAGCGGCACTATTCGATACCCGCATGCGGTTGCCACGCACACCCAGCGCTCACAACTGGGGAGTCTACAAGGCTGATTTGGCGCAAGGGATTGGTTCCCATCTACAAGTTTCAGCATTGTGAGGCTTTGGTTGGATCCGAGGCGGATAAAAACTGGACGAGTGAAGATGTCAGCAGCCGAATCCAGCACCGTCACGGCGTAGACGCTAGACACTTGGAACAGTGGGGAGTGAGATGAACAGGGGGTGAGCATGCAAATAGAGTTCATTACGAGATCATCGAACAACCAAGTGCGGTGCGGCGGACGAAATTTAGGACCAGACATAGAGAGCTGATGCAGGTAAAGTTCATTCCACCATCACCCTGAGGGGATGATGGAGTGAGGCGATGAGACGGCGGGTAGAGAGAAGTGAAGTGCATACTCGGATGCGGAGAGTCGAACTTGGGTGCGGGGGGATGCAGGTGGAGCGTGTTCCGCATGTCACCTCTGAGCTGGGGTAAACATTGTCAATTCCTCGGTGTGTGAATCATTATAGGCTTGCCAACAGTTCGGCGGAAACTGACGCCGGCGAGAGGGAAGCGGCGGAATTCGGATAGACCCAGCAAGGCGAATGTAATGCATGTTGGTCCAGACCTGAGTGCGGGTGCGAAGTGGCTCGCATACTGTAAACAGGCTTGAGATGCAGGGGAAAGAAACGGAATAAGAATCGAATCGACTTACGATTTTCAGCAGACGACGCGTCCGTCAACGGCCAGACGCCTTCCGCTCCCACCAGGATTCAGACAGAGGAGCCGTTTCTTCTTCGAGACGCGGTTTCTGTCCGTCGCATGAGAACAAAATGAGGAATTCCGGATCGCGAGGCAGCCTTCGCCCCGGAGGGAATCGTCAAGCGCCTTTTCGGCCTTGGAGTCCCAGACAATCAAGCATCGCAGGGCCCAGAAACACTTCAGAATCCAGAATCCAGAATCCAGGTAGAGTGCAGCCGCTGCCTTCGCCCTCGAAGGGAGCACCTACCGTCTCGGCCTACGAGGACTATCGGCCACGGTGGAACGAGACATCAGGCTCCCAGCGCTGGCTGAGGGATAACAAGCGCATAGAGTCAGGAGCAGAGAGAACTGGTGATGTCATCATCCCATCTGATCAGCGATCACACTGACAGGACTCATCACTCGAGCCGCACGGTGCCGCTGCTCGCCCTCCTCCTTCCTCTCCGTCCTGCTTCGAAGCCCCCACCCACCCTCCTCAACGCCACCTACCGCGCCCGTTCCCTTCCGAGCCCTCACCTACGCCCGCGCCCCGCGTGCGCTTCAATGTGCGGCCGCATGCAGACGTCGCCCGTCCTCCCGGTTCAGCGGAAGGACTTCTTTTTCCTGTACGCGTATCGTATCGCATCCAATCTAAATCTGATCCTCGTTTGGTCAAGAGCAAGAGCAAGAGGTGGGCGTGCCGAAAACCCCTTAAATTACTGTATGTGTATCGTATCGCATCCAATCTAAATCTGATCCTCGTTTGGTCAAGGGCAAGAACAAGAGATGGGCGTGCCGAAAACCCCTTAAATTAACCTCCGTCCGCAGCCTCTTTCAACCTGCGCACCATCGCTTCTACGCTCCCTCCACCTCGAACACGACTGCATCAGCCCGTTGCCCTCCCCACTCTCTCCCTTGTTTTCGTTTTCGCACTGGCGCCACATGCTGACACATCGTTTTCTTTGCAGTGCCGCTGCGGGTGACGAATCCAGGCGGAAATTTATTGGTTCGGGAACGCGGCTGAAATGATGTCTGAAACTAATAGTTTCAGGCACAGTTTAGTCACTGCTTATTTTTTCACTTAAATTATAAATTTCAGATACATTTTGAGATGCTTTGAAACATCCCCATTTTCCAGTGTGTCTTACCTTTACTCTGTTTCCAAATTTCTTTTCATACGCATCCTCACCCCCCCCCCCCCACCCAACAGCACCCCGCAGCCTGTCCAGTAATTCAACAAATCAGGCCCCGATATGTTTCCTCTCCGAAAGAATGAGCGCTAGGAGTCCGAAATCTAGATAGGTATAGGTACAAGAAAAGGTATATAATTATGTGGTACACGTATAAATATATGTAGCGTGGTACATCGCCCCCGACGGAGAGGAGATAACTAAGGAAAGAGAGGAAGAATCAGAGTCCGAAAACAATAAACAAGACAGAAGGAAAACCAGGAAAAGTGAATAGATACAAATAAAATAGCACCTGCGAGCCCGCCCGCCTTTCAGCGACTCTCCATACCCCATCTTTACTCATTGCTCGAAGCGCCGCGGCTCCCCACCTCGGGATCGCTCCGCCGCGCCCTCACCCGAGCCCTCGCCACGCGCGCACTTCAACCCCTGCATGCGCGTCTTCGCAATGTCCGACGCAGCGCGCGCTGAGGCGGAGGTGCCTCCGGAGGGAGTGGGAACAAATGACGCGCTCTTAGGGCGCGGAGGGAGTAGGGACGGGGCGAGAGTATCGTGGCCGGCGGAGACGGGAAAAGGACGTGTTCGTCCTCCTGCTGCTCCCGTTCACACCGTCCCGCCCACGTCAACGCCAAATTCCGCCCCGAACGCTTCACCCCGCCTCGACCGGGCATGCTCATACGCCGCACATCCTCTCGAAGTGCTCGTCGTATTCGCAGGACGCGTAGTCGTCGATGCCGTCAGACGAGGAGCCGTCGGAGGCGCACTCGTCGTACGTGGCGTCGGCGTCGGAGTGGGCGTCGGCGTATTCCGAATCGTCTCCCCAGACGAAGCCGTCCATCTCGTCGCCCGTGGCTTCATCTATAGACTCTGCGTATTCCGCGGGCTCAGCGGATGCAGATCGCGCGCCATATTCGTCACCGCGATCGCGCTGCACATCCGTGTCCGCCGCGATGGGATACGCGCGGTACGCCTCGCCATTCTCCGTCCACCCAGCGCGCGCGCACTGCGCGTCGGCCTCCTCGTTACAGTATCCCGCACCGCGCATGCCAACGAAGCCGATCGCGTGGAAGGCGCGCGGGTTGTACGAAGCCGTTGTCGCGTTGAGCGACCGCGAGATGGCTCGTGTGGTCGGCGACGGCGACCGGATTGTAGACGAAAGCGTTGTCGCTCTCCGTGCCGGAAGAGGCATGCGGGTTGTACGAGAAGTTGCTGTCGTGCTCATAGGAGGTGACGCGGGTTTGCGGGCGGTGAGGTTCAGCATGCGTGTCCGCAGCAGCGAGCATTTCCGTGTCCACGAATGCGGCAGTGGCGGCGGCACGAGCCGGATGCGCGGCGAGGAAGCCATGCGGGTCGTACGAGCTCTGCAACATCTGCGCACGCGGCGTAATCCGGGCGCCGCTCCGCGCGCGGTGGTCGCGCCCACGCACCCCTTGCACGCAGCCCCACGGGGAGGGGTCTCAGGTGCGCGCGTACAGTGGGTTGGCGCGGTGGGGAAAGGATCGGCGGGGACGGAGGAGGATACGGGGGACGGGGGTAGGTGCAGGCCCGGGTCCACGTAGAGTCACAGCTGCGACGCGCCGAAACACGAAGGCGGATGGGAAGAGCGCGCGCAGGGTGGGCAGCGTGCGGCCTCCATCTAATGGGCTGCACGCAGGGTGAGTCACAGGAGCGCAGGGAGAGGAGCGGGAGACGTACCTATTGCGGTCGAGGCGGGGCACGGGTGGGAAGGTGGCGTCGATGGATGGCAGAGGCTGCGAGGCTGCGGCCGGGCGTGCTGGGAGGACAGTCAGCACTGCTGCGATGCGTGGCAATAGAACAAACATACCTCGCGGGTCCGAACGCGGGGGGATCTCTGGGATGACGACGGCTTCAGCTGCGTAGAAAGGAACAAGAGGAGAGAGCATACGTTGCATCGACGTCTAGCGTGAGGTTGAGGATACTTGCAAGCCACAGGCGGGAGCGCGATGGCGCGGCATCGCTGTTGCCTTCGAATATGGGTGCGTCGTCGTCGTCGTCGCCGGCGCACAGGCGGATTTGGTGCGGGGTCTGCGGCTGGACGAGCGCGTCTTGCTCGAGCTGCGTCTGGAACGGGTGCTCGCGCATCCCTTCTTCAAGTAAAGCCAGCTAAGGGAGGGTGATCAACGTAGGAATAACGAACGAAAGGCCATACACACACCCGCGTTAAATAGTAGCTGGCGTGAATGGGCCTGCTCATTGGCTGGTTGCGAACGGGGGCTGTTAGACAAAGAGGGATGGAGCATATAATGGAAGCGGTGTGGTCGAGTGTGTGGTTGGGCCAGCGAAGAGAGCGAGACATCCAGCGCATTGTGAGGAAAGGACAAAGCAATCGCGATGATCATCATGCGGAAGGTGGTCGGAGTTTGAATTGGGATCGGAAGCGCGGTCACGTGGAGACGCGTCGCCGATTTTCAACCGATAATAGGTCATTAGCGCCCAGCGCAGTTCAATCACCCTCGCTTTTGACCTCGATTGACATTGAAACGGCTCTACTTTTTCCTGTGGGTGGTATTGAATCACCCTCACTTTTAACATGTGCAATCTCACTTTTCGGGTGGGTGCCCTTGAATCACCCGTTGCTTCCCAATAGTGGTTAAGCGGACCTACAACGCCGGTAAGTCAACGCGATCAAATGTTCCCTGGACGCCAATAACATGTTTTGCTTTTTTCAACCGCTGCCGCCCTCGGGTCCACACGGAATCGTTGCCGACCGTGGCAGAGATGGACAGTATTTGAAGATGTGGGGATAGTGTACTTTGTCTCCATCGCATCACATCCTCAGGATTTTTCAACCCACAAGGCCTTACGCAAGTCCACCCACATGCTTACTCTCTGCTCCGCTGCTTCCGTTCGCGCTAATCCCTTCTAGATAAATGTCCCGCGCGGCGTCGGACTCTGGATTTAGATATGTGGCGCGATTGTTCTGAAATCCAGTTACTTATCACCCACGTATCCAGACTGACATGGGCATGCAACGCCTCTGATTCTCCGATGCTTGAGCTCGTCATTGCTATACGACGGAACCAGTACACCCCCGAATCCCTACGCCCTGCTATTTAATGTTATGTGTGCTGCCCTCTGAGCTTTGAGTGCTAACAGACCTTGAATGAAACTGTCCCCGTCCCTGCCTTCAAGCGCCCACCACATCTATTGCTTGCTGCCCTCTCCCGCTGTCGGCCTCCCGCGAGTAATCAGCAACTCTGACTTCCTTCTACCATCCCTCACCTCACCTTACTTCCCATCCACCCTGTGCGCCGTGCAAACCACCTCGTCCCCGCACCCCTCGACTTGAGGAACTGCGCCTCGTCTAACCTATGTACTGTGCGATGATCCGGCTCCGAGTCGCCAACTGCGCGCAATTCTGCCTCGCTGCCGACTCAATGCACACATTCCGGCTCCCACTGGTGTGCGCGTGCAAGGTACACTCCATTCTCCGACCCATGGAAGTGAAATCTGGAGCACGCTCGTCGCCATGTTTGCATCACCCCGGATCTACCAGTCGACGCAATTACGCAGCCACGGAAAGGGAAATCTGAAGATTTCAGACCGAAAGTAACTATAATTCCAGGCGGGCACGAGCGTTCTCGCTTTTGCTCCGCCCGGCGGCCCACCCGTCCCTCCTTGAGAAGACCAGCTGCTTATTTGAATAATATCGATCCGTCCGCGTCGAGCTCCGGTATACGAATTCTTACCTAAAAATGCTAGCAGCACGCGGGGGGCGTATAGATTGTTCCCGTAGCGCCAGGCGCAGGCAACGCAAAGTATTCCGTCAGAACGCCGTATGCCTCCTGCAGCGCGCCGTATGCCGCAGCCTCCCATCCTCGCTGGAAGGCCCATTCCCGTCGCTCGACTCTCCATTCCGTCCTCCTCCCCAGTCGCTCAAAAACTCGTACTCGTCATCGCTCGAGTAGTTGTACTCGGAGGATATCGGATGTGCGTGCCTCCTCGCTTCCCGCGTCCCAGGAGTACCAATGCCCATCGTCGCTGCCTGCATATACAGATCGAGGGGACCCACGGACGCACACAGAAGCACGCCCGTTGGGGTCGCATCTATGCGCATCGAGCTCGCGCATCTCCACATCTTGGGCAAGCGCGAAATTGTCATGGAGCGTGAGAGTAGGACGCAGACCCGCGACCCACGCGCGGTCCATTCCCAAGCAGAGCGCGGGCACGAAGGGGTCTGCGGGGACTCATGGGTGCGTGCATCTACACGATGCTTTGGAGCAGCGGAAACCAACTAATACGCAGCGAGCGCAGCGGCGTTGTTGGCCGGGTTCAGGATGGCGGGAGTGCATCTGTGTGGTCGGGCTCTGCGCAGTGTGTGAGTATAAGCAAATGCGTAGATAGAAAGCAGGAAGGACATAGGTGTCACCGCGGAGAATTTCCGCGGGGTGCGGATTAACGTGCGAGGCGAAGAGGCGCAGGTGGCTGCAGAAGTTAGAACACAGAGGCAGGGTGATTGGCACCGCATTATAGTCACGCCACGGAGGAGGGACAAAGTAAACGGGCGTTAGGATGACAGAGGAAAGAGGGAGGGGGAAGACGTGTAAGAGCTTGAAGGCGGAGGAAAAGCAAGATGGAGGAAAGGGAAAGGGAGGAGACGGGTGTCGGAGGAACGCGGAACACGTAGCAGAGTTTGAATCGTGGCCACGTGCATGCCGAGGGTGTCAAGCGTTCCCTCCCAAATGCGCGTTTTTTCAGGACGAGGATTTTCCCACCAAGTCCCTCCGTTAATTGGAGATTGTATTCACAGCGCGTGCGCGGGTTTTCTCTTTGATAAGCCGCGATGGTCAACAGTAGAAATTAAGATTTGAAAATATACCCCGCGAGGAGTCCCAGTCTTAATATTGAATATTCACGCCCTGTGGAATGCCCAGTATTTGGCCGTGCACCAGGAAATTCCTCGATTACCTACCCCACCGGCCGCGGCGCGTCTCTCTAGAGCTTGGAAGAGAGTCTGAGAGTAGAATTCGGGAGATAATGAAGTTCGGCAGGGTATGTAGTATGTATTCGGGAAAGGAAGTCATTTTGTTCTACATACTCCCTCGACGTTGCTGATAATTCTCAGCTACCAGTACACGACACGCAGCGTGGTGCATACCTGGTCATTTATGTATTTTCCAGGATTAGAACGGAACCAGCAAGAATGGAAACAGGTGCATAGGTAACTTGAAGCTATCTGTGCGAACCCGAGACCAACAATATGGTACAGAGCGTAGGTGGGGCAATCTAGCTGCTAGTAAATTGCATGTAGCCGCGTTTATTACCAGTTTTTCGATGCTCGTGCGCTGGTCGTAACAGCAGGTATCCGCCAAATATGACCCACTCGATCGGACATTATAAGTATCAAACACGAACCATGCTCAACAGGGATCGCAGGGGCAGATCATACTGACGTGTTTACCCCAAGCGGCCGGTAATTGAACTGAATTTTAGTGGCACGCGGGGCTCACACAGAGCCCCATCCTGCAGCCATCTGACAGATGGCAAGCCCGAATTTTAGGATGGTTCAACATCGGTCAAAGAGAACTTATGTAATGTATGGAACGGAGGTCAAAAACTTTGCGACTCTCTGCACAGGTTGAACTGCCATGTATTTGAACTACGGATATCATACAAAACTAATCCGAGCGGACCTTGGGATCCATACATTCCTGCCAGGATCTGCCATGGACAGACCGACTGAAATCCAACTTTGTTGTCCCGGCCGCAGAGATGACCAATGAAGTGTGCGGAAAATAGAGACCGTCGCGCAGCCAGGGGGGGACCCAGGCTATGAGCTCAGATGAAGAATTCAGTATCCATCCATCCTTGAGCGATGAACCATCTCCGAATGGACGTTGCGGAGCACCGTCCGGATCGAGCTGCGAGAGTAAATATAGGTCAGTGTTCGACATGAATGATAAGATGTGCTAGAAACCTCGAAGACACGAATTGTCCGGTCGAAAGAACCAGATACGACCCGCCGGCTATCGGGGGAGAAAGCGACGGAGATAATTGGTCCGATGTGCCCCAAGAACGACCCCAAACAAGTTTGTCCGTCCCAAACGCGCACCGTTCTGTCAGTGGATCCAGACACAATCCATTTCCCGTCCGGCGAGAAAGCGACGGACGTGACGGTTCTGGTGTGGCCTTGGAGCACCGCAGAGGCAAGGTTTGATCCTAGATCCCACACACGTACTGTTGTGTCGAAGGACCCAGACACGATCCGCTCCCCGTCGGGAGAGAAGGCGACACATTGGACTTTTCCGGTGTGTCCGGCAAACGGGGCAGAAACGGGAAGCCCTGTTCGAGCATACCACACTTGCACCGTTCTGTCATTGGTCCCGCAGACAATCCGCTCACCGTCAGTAGACACGGAGACGGACCGTACATCCTCCGTATGAGCCCCGAAAGGCCCTGCGAGAAGTGTACTCATCCTTGGTTCAATCCCGTGCGCGCCTTGGCCAAGAGGGACCACATTCGCATGCCAACTGTGAGTCATGTAGCCCGCCGAGTTAGATACAATCCGAAGACTGTCAGCCAAGAAGGACACAGTCCACACGGCGTTACTGTGTTTAAACGGTCCAGCAACAATGGCACCCGTTCGCGCATCCCACACACGTACTGTCCCGTCGGCAGATCCCGACGCGAGGAGTTTACCGTCCTGCGAAACACAGACAGAGTAAACAGTGCCTTTGTGTCCTTCGCAGGGCCCAGAAACAAGGACACCCGTTCGTGCATCCCAGAGGCATACTCTGTGGTCTCTCGAGCCTGACAGGATCCGCCCGTCAGGGGAGAAGCTGACCCAGAAAACTGCATCACTGTGCCCTTCGGATGAAGCTTCTTCGAGAGCAGCCTCCTTTACGTTCCAAATACGGAAAGTGTGGTCTGCTGACCCAGAGACAATCCTTTCACCCTGGGCCGAGAAGGACACAGAATTGACCGTCCCGGTGTGGCGGAACGGCCCAGCGACGAGCACACCCGTTCGCGCATCCCACAGGCGTACTGTTGTGTCGACGGATCCAGACACGATCCGCTCCCCGTCGTGAGAGAAGGCGACACATTGGACTTTTCCGGTGTGTCCTTCAAACGGCCCAGCAACCGCGACACCCGTTTGCACATCCCAAACCCGCACTGTTCTGTCATCGGACCCAGATACGATTCGCCCACCATCCGGCGAGAAAGAAACAGATTTCACGATATTTTTGTGGCCTGGGAGCAAGCGCGCCGGCTTTTGTTTCATCGGGGGTGTCAAGGGAAGAGTTTTGATGTGCCCTGCCAACAGAGGAGCTACACTGGACTCCACGTGAACATCCCAAATGCGAAGCAAGCTGTCCGCTGACCCAGTCACGATCTGTCCGCCGTCTGGTGAGAACGAGACGGAAAACACAGCGCTGTTGTGCGGAAACGGCCCAGCAACAAGCACACCAGTTCGTGCATCCCACACGCGCACCGTCTTGTCACGGGAAGCCGACGCGATCCACGCCCCGTCCCGTGATAAAGTGACATCCACGACACTGCTGGTGTGCCCTTCGAGTACCATCGTGACAAGGCCCGATCGCGCGTCCCACACACGTATTCTGGTATCGTGAGACCCAGAAACGACCTGCTCCCCGGTTGGCGAGAAAGCGACACATTGGACGGCGCCACTGTGGCCTTCAAACGGCCCCGCAACGAGGGCGCCCGTGCGTGCATCCCATACGCGTACCGTGCGGTCGTGAGATCCGGAAGCGATACGCTCCCCGTCGGGCGAGAAAGTGACGGAACTAAGACTCCTGGTATGCCCCTCAATTGTGGTTTGAAGTGTGGGCCATCGATCGCCAAAAGAACTTTTGACCTCTGGTTTGCGGACGAACAACGCCGAAAAGTTCTTTGCTACTTTTGACTCGTGGGGTGAGAGAGGGAGAGCCGAAAGATAAATGTGTGGCACACTGTGTGCGATGGCAGGTGCAAATGCAATCACAAACTTGGCCGAATCTGCCACGAAATCTGCCAGGGCTTCGTCGTGCTTCTGGAATAAAATCATAAGTATTAAGGATTTGATATTAGAAATTATGTTTGGAATTAACCTTGACAAACATGCCGAGCGTCGTAAGTGCATCTATGCCAATTCCGGGTTCCTGCAGGATGCTGAGAACCTCGAGCCAAAACAGGAATTTGCTGTACATGAGAACTTTAATGTCCTCGAGGAGCTTATCATCGAGCTCTTTAATGGCTGCAGTAAGCCCCTCATCGGACTCTGTGAGACGCTCGTCGTCAGGCTCGGTGAGCTGAAGGTGGTCGGTCCAGAATCGACTGGAATAGGACAAATGTGGGGGGATGTAATCCGCGATACGACGAGGGAGGTCATGAACCTCAATATTGTGAATGTGCGAGTCCTCGAGTCCACAAATGTTGAATCGAAGCTGCGTGTTCAGGACCTGCAAACACGCACGTGCGAGCTGTCGACCCAGGACAGTAACATCGATAAACCACGGCTCGCTACCTGAACGGTCACGATTCGTAAGATAATCGACGAAGGAGGCATGTAGGATGCGTGCAAATGCCCCAGGAGTCCAGTGTAATAGAGAGGCGAGTCGATTAAAGATATTGCAGGAGGTTTGTGGTTTCAAACCCAGGAGCCCATCAACGGTCTTGTCTGACATTGGGGCCTTTCCAAGTACCACTGCAGCTAATACGTCCCGAGCACGTTGACTCTGCCTGCTTGTCCTGTCGTCCCATAGTCCTGTCGCTCGGAGCGCAACGGCGTACAGGTCATCAAGGTTTGACCCATTCTGTGCTAGCAGGGTATCAAGGCTCTCGTTTGGATCAAGGCCATTCTGAATGAATCGCGTGGCTGTCGAGGCCCAAATGAAGAGACCCGAGGAATGTCTGGCCAGATCAGCGAGTTTTTTTCCCCCCTGGCCACTGAGGATCCAAATTCCAATTGGAGTGGTGTTTGCGGATATCAACCATCCGATGGTCAACGTAACGGCGGATGTCTGCTTCGCTCGAAGGTTGTGTAATGTCGAGGTGTATCTTGACGATCCACGATTCGTCCGCAAATTTAGCTGCGATGTCCCAATCAGGGCGACTAGTGATGAAGAAGCGCAACACCCGAGGAAGGTGGCGGAACTGGTTTGAAAGCATAGACACAAGATCCTCCCGGAGAGCGCGATCCCCGCACTCATCGAGGGCGTCCAGGATAACGACGATAGGGCCTTTGATATATTCCTCAACAGCCTTGAGAGGTTCGAGCAAGAGTTTCTGGAATTGTGTAAGGATTGGGGGTATTGACGATGTTTGGATAATCATCAATCACGGCGCATATGGCCGACGCGACATGGGTGTTTGATCGGGCCAGTCCAAACGCAATCGTGCGAATCACAGAGCTCGGACTACTCGCCGCTTCCCCCCTCGTGAAGAACAGAAATGCACCAAGACTGTCCAATCCTCCGAAGTGCTGAGAGACGGATGTGGCTATGGTGCTTTTCCCTGCGCCAGCGACGCCATGCAACCAGAGGATGTTGCCAGCATCACGCGAATCGGATGGTGTGGTGAGCCAGGTTGTAATGAGGTCCAGCATCTCACGACGTGTCCCTGGTAAACATTCGGAGCGCAAGGATGCATCCATGGTAACCGGACTGAGGGTTTTCAGTTTCTCCAATTGCGCTGAATTTTGAGATGAGCACCTTCTTTGAGACCGCGAGTGACATATACGCACCTGAATTCTCAACGGTTCTCAGTGTTTTTACTGCCACAGACGCGGTGTGCACCGCTAGTCCCCCATCAAGAGACCGATGAAGCTTTGCAAAAGCATCCACGAAATCCTCGATCTTCTCCCTATCGTCGGATGTGATCTGGGCCAAAGCCCTAGCTACTGGCACCATCAGCAAAAATTAACAAATGAGTTGCTCAAATATTTACCGACGAAGCCGTGCCCTGTGTATTCCCGGATGAATAGGGCGCATTTCGCCGTTTGCACGACTATGGCGGCAACAGTGTCTTCGAGACGCGATGAAAGCTTCATCGCTTCAGACAGTGTTTCCACATCCTTCACAAAGGAATACACTTCAACAATTTTCTGAACCAGCTTGACGAGTTCCCCATCTGTCTCCTGCTGTTTCTTCACAGCCTACTTTGCAGTCAGCATATGTCAGGAGTCCCATGGCGGCAATATACCTGGTAAACTGATGTCAACACCTGGAACGCGGTACTGGCATACGGATGGATCTTATTGGCCACACAATTAATGAATGCGGATTAGAAGGAAGCAACGGGTTCTGACCTGTGCAATTTTACCGCCTATTTTGACGATGACATCGAGCTTCGAAACCACGGTTGCTAGCGCCGTTATAAGATCACCGTGTTGGACCCCGGAATCCACGACTTTGAGTACGTTAGAACGGACCATCCCGCTTCCAAGAGGCGCAATGTCCGCAATGGCATCGGCGATTACAATGTCGGCGGCTTCAGTGTTGCCGGAAGGGGTTAGGCACACAAAAAGGGCAGCCTTAGGCATATCTGCTGAGCTCTTCTTCACATAATTCAGCGGGATAGCGGCGTCTAGGGATCATATCAGATTTAGGCGTGAAGAATCAAAATATTTCTTGCCTTTCAGCTCCCTCTCGCGGGCTACACATCTCAAGTAGCGGACCGATGCCAATCTCCCCTTTGGCCAGACATGCATCTTTCTGGAACAGCATCTTCTTCCACAACGGATTATCTTCAAACACCTCCAAAACGATGACGGACGACAGGCCCTTAGTCGGCGATCTTGCATAATGTCAAGGGACGGGAACAAACATAGACGGTGCAAATCGACTCACAATATTGAAAGATCGTTCCACATTGCCACTAAACCCTTCTTTGAGTGACTCCGGTGAAACGGTGCAGTGGCGTGCAGCCGTGAAATCTAATGCTAACTGAGTAAGACCTCAGTCTTAACTCAACCCAACACCAAACTCCAACAACTAACAACAACCAACTCCTGCTTTATCGTATTTGTGTTCGAGGGGGTAGGTCAGGCGTATCAACCGTCAATTTCAATAGTGTGACACTGGTTTGCTTTGAAAAGGTCCTCAGTAGGGCTTTCAACAGGTTTAACAGCCTTTCGGCAACAGGTGTAGATATTCTACTAGTGGTGCACAAAACCACAATTAAATTGGGATTTTGGCGAACGACAGCGCCGCTGGGTAGCTGACTGATTTTACAAGTGGCGGAGGGGCAACTCAAAACGTTCCGTACGCCAAGAGATGGTTCCGCCAAGTGGTAAGGTTTTTCCTGGAGCTCAAGATAATTCCTTTGTGTGTGGCGCGACTACAGAGTAGTGGCGCAAGCCAAACGGCGTGGGTTCCGATGGCGCAGAGCAACTCAATGATGTTCCGTACGCCACCAGCTGGTTTCCGCCACACAGCAACCCAAACGGTAAGGGCTTTTTATGGGAGGTGGTAGTTTTACAAGTGGCGGAGGGGCAACTCAAGACGTTCCGTACGCCAAGAGATGGTTCCGCCAAATGGTAAGGTTTTTCCTGGAGCTCAAGATAATTCCTTTGAATGGGGCACGACTACAAAGTAGTGGCGCAAGCCAAACAGTGTGGGTGCCGATGGCGCAGAGCAACTCGATAACGTTCCGTACGTCAATAGCTGGTTTCCGCCACACAGCAACCCAAACGGTAAGGGCTTTTTATGGGAGGTGGTAGTTCCGACCTCAGTGTTTTGAATCAACCACAATTTTTAATGAACAGCGCGGCTACGAATAGCTCTGCAACTGAACAAGATGGATGCCGATGGCGCAGAGCAACTCAAGGATGTTCCGTACACCGATAGTTGGTTTCCGCCACGCAGCAACCCCGATAGGAATGGACTTTGGCGTATGAACAGTGCGGCTACGAATAGCTCTGCGACTGAACAAAGTGGCGGGGGCCGAAGACGGAGGGACAACTCAGGCTTACGCCAAGGGAGTGTGTGCGTCAAACGGGATAAGGACCAGAGGCCTTATAAGCTGCTAAGAGCTGGGTGCCATTAAGGGGGGAGTTATTCACTCTCTAACTACTAATTTACATGCGGCTTTTATACTATGAGAGGGATTGATCCCAACTAACTAAGAGAATGATAAGCGGTCTTTACAAAATGATGAACTGATCTGAAGCGAGATATATCCTGGTAGTTGGGCAGACTTAGAGGTGTCTGCCCGGGTATTATTTGATGGTGTGGCCGCCAATCACCCGCAAGTTCTGTTTAAGCCACCTCTGCTTACAATCTCCTCGCGTAGACTCGGTTAGGAGCGTCCGCAGTCCTCTGCAGTCTGATTAGTTGATGGGCTGACTGAGCCTTTTATTATCTCTTGGCACCCAAGTTCAGTGACCACCAGCTGCTTTTGGATGAAGTCATGTGATTGCTTTAGGGCCGGTTTATTACAGGTGGCGTAGCCTCTGCGCCAAGTTCAAGTGGCGTAGCCTCTCCGCCAAGTTCAAGTGGTGTAGCCTTTCCACCAAGTTCAAGTGGTGTGCTCGCACATTATATCTTTTTACAGTTGTGGCGTGACTTCATTTGGCGTAACTTCAGATTGGCGCAGACTTGAACATTGTCATGTGACATGACTGGTTCATTTCTCCCCTCCGCCGTTATTCCATTGACGGGCACATCTTTTGAGTTCAACTCGCGAGCCGAATATTATTATTCTGGTGGCACATGTAGCACTTTGTAGGTTCCAAATCAAATAGCTTTCTTGTTATCCTTCCAATGTCCCTTGGTTGCCTCGTGCCCATATTGACATCGAGCTTACTGCACAAAAGTACAGCTTGCCGGATGAGTCCTATGGCTAGCCAGTGGGGTTGAGTCCGAATCGCAATCTCTAGCTTTGTATGAAAGCCGCAATGGCATCCTCGGTCTCCTTGGTTTATCACTAGTTTGCAGCACTGCTAACGGCTTTTTAGTGCTCAGTTCCGGGAATGTAACTAGCACCCTGTGTGTCTTACGCCTCCCCGCCATAAGGCTGGAAACATGCAAAAGCAGTAATTTCAGGGGTGCACGGATGCACACCCTATCACCGGTGCGCCCGAGTGCCGTCGACATCAATCGCTATGTAGAGCTTTTGGGTATCCGCATGTTTCCCCAAGTTGATGAGCCCGCTGGCTCCTTTAACTGGAACATGCATGTGAGTGTAACATGGCCATGGATGTAGTCCTCACGCACCAGTAAGCACGTAGCTCTGCGCCATGGTCGATGTGAGAGGCAAGCGCCACGTTGCACACGTCGTTAAGTTCACGTGACATATCTAAAATTGGTCTGACACAGACAAATTGCATCCATCCCATAAGTAATTGTTTCTTGGAAGAATTGACCTCGACTAAACGCAGGCCTGACTGCCTTTATCCTCCGAGATAAACTGCTTGCTCACAATAATTTGTTTGCAATAACCGAGTACAGTACGGAAGGTAGGGCAACGTGAGGGTGTCATGCGAAAATATCACGGCGTTAGCAGATCGGAGCGCGTGCGAGCGTTCTGGAAGCAGGAAATGCGACGGTTCTCAGAGATAGCGGTGGTTATGAAGTTGAGATGGGCGTGGATGTTCTCGGTCATGAACCGATAACGTGCGGATCACGGCGTCGGCGCAGGGTCACCTAATTAAGTGGAAAACACCGCCCGGCTTCCAGCCCAAGGTAGTGCCGTTAGTTCTGCTTTATCCGACTCTGCGTTCCGAGTCTGCGTTCTGATTCCTGTGAATGCCGGCGAAAGGTGGGCCGGGTCGGCGGCAGTATATTATGGAATCCCAGCGTGCGCGCAGAAGCAGCTGGAGGTGGACAGACAAGTGTCGAGTCGGTTTTCAGGAGCTCGAGCGTCCGTCCAAGGGTCGGGCAGGCAAAGCGGCGGCTTCTGCTCCAGGATCGCCCCTCGAGCAATCGCAAGTGCACCATCGAGTAGCGCTTGAATTCATACACTCACCAGAATCCAGATATATATTCGGAGCGGAGCCGGTTCTGCTTCAAGTGACGGTTTTTCGTTCGTCGTACATATGAGAATTAAATTTGGAACACGCATGTCCCTTCACTCATTGTTAGCATCTGCACCAGCGGAAAGGTCCGTGGGCGATGGGTGAAGTACTTAATCCCCAAGGAGCCGTTGCCGGTGCTGCTTTAATTCCGGATTTTGCGTTCTCCGAGCCTGCGAGTGCATTCGGGAAATGGAGAAACCGGCAGATCGAGCAACCGGCGGTTGCTTACATCATTGATCGGAACTTAACAAAAATAGGGGCTACCGTCTGCAACACGCCCGAAATTGCAGTCAGTAGGGTTTTATGAGGCATAATAGGGCCAGAAATACCCTCTCCAAACCACTCCAAAACTTCCGTGCTTCTGATCCGCTCATTATAGTTTTACTAATAAAGTTGGGCTCGCGGCATCATTCCTTCCTCCTCGGCACAAGCCGCGTTGCCTGCATTCAGCTCCATTCTCGCCTATTTCCCCCAAAAGACCAGTGGCATCTAATGCTGTCCTGGAGCCTGCGTCCGGCTTCCCCCGGGCCTGCGTTCCGCGTTCTCCGATCCTGCTTTGTGCTCTCTATTCCTTGTAAATGCAAGCCCTGACGAGTGAACAGAGAAGAGCGCCAAACAGGGAACGAGCTTGTCGGCGTCACCCCTCGTATTATGACATTAGACCCAAGATCCCAGTATGTGAGCATAAACAGCTACAGAGATAAACATCGAGTCCGATTGTCGGCAGACGACGCGTCCGTCAACGGCCAGACACCTTCCGCTCCCACTAGGATTCAGATAGAGGAGCCGTTTCTTCTTCGAGTAGTGATTTGCAGGGCCCGGCTCAGCCTGAAAGCCCGGGCTCGGGCTCGGCTTGGGCAGGCTCGGGCTTCAGATTCTCCAGGCCCGAGCCCGAGCCCTGTGTGCGGGGCCTGACGCCCTGAGCCTGGGCCCAAGCCCGGGCTTTCTCATAGCATATAAAATAAATAAACAAAACATTATGCTAGACTGTACATGTTAATTATGTGTCTGCAGAAGGTATGGTAGGAGGAAGGTCGTAATTATGGTCGTCGTTTATTAAATGTCCAAGCTAAGTAGGATAGTGCAAAGCAGAAAGCTGCACGTACCGTTGTTGGGATCGTTGAGCATGGGTGCCTGCTTCCGCTGTTGAGGGCCGTTCAAGATAAGTGCGAGTCGGGATTATCGCGGGAACAGGACATCGTTGATAGATTTCTTGGGCAAATTTTATAGGGAGAGGGTGTGTATGCAAATGAAAAAATACCGGAATTATAATGGCGGGTAGCAGGATTGGTACCTGATTAGACACACAGCAGGTAAAATTGTTGCCTGCAGGGACAACGGAGATGGATTTTAAGCCAGTTTGGTATGGTTTGTTGACAAACGCACTCGGAAGATAAATATATATCTGGGCCCAGGCTTGCCGGGCCTGGCAGGCCTGGCATTCCACAAGCCCGAGCCCTGGGCCCGCCAAAGCCCTGCAGCGGGCTCGGCCCGGCTTGGTCAAGCCCGGGCCCGGCTCGGCTCGGCTTGCGGGCCTGGGCCGAGCCCTTCAAATCACTATCTTCGAGACGCGGTTTCTGTCCGTCGCACGAGAAGAATCAGGAATTCCGGATCGTGAGGCAGCCTTCGCCCCGGAGAGAATCGTCAAGCGCCTCTCCGGCCTTAGAGTCCCAGACAATCAAGCACCGCAGGGCCCAGAAACAATTCAGAATCAAGAATCCAGAATCCAGGTGGAGTACAGCCCCTTCCGTCCCTGCCTTCGCCCTCGAAGGGAGCACCTACCGTCTCTGCCTACTAGGACTATCGGCCACGGTGGAACGAGACACCAGGCTCCCAGCACTGGCTGAGGGATAACAAGCGCATCGAGAAAGGAGTCAGGAGCAGAGAATTGGTGATGTCATCATCCCAACTGATCAGCAATCACAGCACTCATCACTCGAGCCGCTCGCCCTCGCCTCCCTCTCCCTCCTCCTCGAAGCTCCCGCCCTCCTCAACGCTCCCTCTCGAGCCCGCGCCCGCGTCACATGCAGAGAAGGTGGGGCCGTCGCAGGGAGAAGGGTGTTGTGTTCAGCGGATGCATCGTGCTCTCGGGGGCGTCGTCGGGAGGATGCTCGCCATCCACAACCGCGGCGAACTCTGCCTCATACGCAGGCGCCTTCGCTTCGTTGGATGTGTCGTCCGCGCTGTGCACGGCGGCGGCGGCGTCCATTGAGGCGTAGTTGTCCCCGGCCCACACCATCAATGAGTCTCCACTTTCGTGTCTCAAGATACCAGGCTGCGGCCGGAGGACGGCGCGCTGGGTGGGGTCAGCGCTGCGATACGGGTGTATAACAGCAAGCGTACCTTGCGAGTGTGGGCACGGGCACGGTGTGGATAGGCGGATCGCTGGGAGCACGGCTTCGTCGCGATGTACGTCGGATGGTGATGCGTTGTCTCCCTTCTTTCCTTCCTTCTCCTCCTCTCCCTTGCGCGACTCACTCTGCTACATGTGTCTCGCTCACTGCTCGCATCGCAAAGGCGGACGCAGAAGAAGCGTCGCGCGTCGATAGCGCGATTCTCTCCCCCGTCCCACTGCCTTCTCCCAGCGCGATTCTGCTTGCCGCACTCTCCATCATCAGCGTCGCGGATGCAGAGCGGCGAATGCATAGCGCGATAGACGGTTGGTGTGGATTCTCATACGTCGTCTCCCCCTCTTCCCTCCCTCCTAGCGCGACTCCCGCTGTCACAAGCGTCTCCCACCCTGAGGTGGATTGAGGCGAGCGTCGAGCCAGAGGAGTCGCGTGGATAACGGGTGCTGGTACTGGTACGTCTTCTCCCCTCCCCCTGAGAAGCGAGAGAAATGAGGGGCGGACGTCGCTGGGAGCGCGGGTGGAGGTCGTGCGGCGCCGTCTGCACCTGCGCGGCGCGTGCGCACGTCTCGACAGCGAGGCAGAGTGGGTGACGCGTTTACGCGGTGCACAAGACGGGCTCAATGCGCAGAGTGCGCGGGGAGGAGCAGTCCAGACGCAGCTGGGGCCGCGTCTCGCCGATGCAGCCTGCCGCGAGGTTTTAGCTGCGGGGCGAGCGCTGGCTGGGAACGTGCGCATGGTACGTGAGGCGGTATCGGGCACGAGTGCTGTACTGCGATGGCGATGGCGATGCTGCGCAATTAGAGGTTCGCTCGGACGTCCCTTCTCCTCTCCGTCTGTCACCGCGATTCGATTACGCCCCACCGAATGCGGACTACTGTACCACCCCCCCTGGGCGCCGGTGGACATCATTGCTTTGATTTCCGGGTTTTCGCCCCCGTTCCGCGCCGACGTCTTTCATCACTTTATTTCCGCCCGTCGTTCTAAATGATTGGACGATTGGAGAATGGGGTTTGCTCCTCTTTTATTCTTCGTTCCTGTCGGCTGTTGGCCGCGGCCTCGTCGCGCGCTTTTCTCCGTGGCCAACTTCCTCATCGATGCTTCGCTTTAACTCTCGCTTTCTCATCTCATTTTCTTTTCCAGTATACACTCATACTCTCAAATCCTCTCCAAAATCTCCGGCACGCCCTGACTCCCCCTTCGTCGTGCTCATCCTGAACGAAGAAACACGGTGCATTTTTCCCTTCCACACTTCATCTTTAATTCCATACATGTTCACGGAGGAAGATTGGGCCCGCTGCATTTCGCATGCTTCCCAGCCCTGACCGAACACCGAGTGAGTCTCTCCATTGCCACCGTCAAGGGCTCGCAAATCGCATTTAGCAGATAGCGGTGCGTTGGCATCAATAATTCCGGCTTCAAGTTCCATCTTGGCATCTAATCTAACTCTTTATAAAATAACGTCAGTCTGAAGCCTTTGAACTCCCCACGGATATCACCGACAGCAGCGGACGCGGCGAAGTGCCGGGGCGCGCTCTTGTAAAAGTTGGATGGTATCGGTATAGAACTCTCTTTTTTATCGAATACACTAGCGTGGAAAAGTCGCCGTGTTAATTAAGGTCCGCCCAGGGTCAGGTCGGCAGCGGGTTTTCCGATGTCAGACTTTCAACGTCGGTGCTAGCATTCATCATTTCGTTTCGTAATTAAATTTCCACAAATCCATGGAGCCGTTAATTTCTTCAAGCATCAAACCACAAGTGAGGCGCCGGCGCCTGTCAGCGCCTTTCGCCCCTTGACGGTCTGACTTGTATCCCAACTATTAGTCAAATCAACTGCTCTCGACGAGTCGCGGATCCGGCCGGTGCAGTTGGGGATGCACCGCGTATCCAGGTGGATGTGGATGTGGCGGACAGTGAGCAGACAGGTGCCAGCGCCGTTACAGCAGGAAATTAGGGAAGATTAGGGAATTATTATGGCTGTCTCTCGCTGACAGCCGCGTCCCTGCTGTCCTCAAATTCAGTGCCCTGGCAGTGGGAGTGCGGCTGAAATTCAAGATTCTTGTCTAACTATTGCCTCCTCTTCTCATGTCGTCGACCTACTCGCTACTCGGTAAGACGCAATCCAGTGGTCGCTTCCTCTTTTTGACTCTGGATATCGCTCAGTCCACTCTGTGGATAAAATCTCGTGGAAACCGAGCTTGTTCCAGAGCAAGATCCCGAATCTCTACGTGGTGATTCAGCAGGGAAGCATCGTACACCAAACCGCTACCATCAAGCATCAGCTAGCGCCCAAATGGGAGCACCTCTTGGAAATGTCGGTCGTTCCTGTAACCTATTTACGCAGTCTCTTACCCGCCTATCAGCTCGTCGGATTCGTCTATTTCTCTCCGACTCTTCCACGACTCTTCGATCCCGGGAAACGATGTTTACCTGGCTGTTGTTGATACAAGCGTGGCCGCGTTGTTGGAACTTTGCAGGGATAGCAATGCAACGTGTGAGTGCCATTGGGGTTTCCCCACCTTTCGCTCACCTCTCCCCAGCACTCCAGTTGATTGGCGCCCATGGGGAGTTGAAAGGGAAGCCCGCGGGCACGATTTCTGTCGTTCTAATCAAGGAGGCCGACGTCGCTGCAACGGCTCTTGAGATAGCTCGAACTGATATCGGGAAGCTCGCGCTCGGATCGACCTCCTCTGCGATCATGACTGCCGCAGACATAGTCAACACCTCGGTCACAACGGCGAATAGCTTGGAGTCGGCACTCGGTACCGTAAATTCCAAGCTCGAGCTCATTGTCCGCATTGGAGATCAAATTGCCACGGTAAGTATACTTTCCTTCGGTTTATTACTCAACTAATAATCGCTTAAGATCCACCCGTACGCCAGCATGGCGTGGAAAGTCCTCACTTCGGTGTACCAGGTTCGGATGATAGAGTTCCGGGCGACAACGACTGACCGAACCCTAGGTAGTGAAAGCACAGCAAAACACGGATGCTAAGCTCGGCGGGCTCGTCCAGAAAATGGTCGAAGTTTATTCGTTCGTCGGCGATATCGACTTTTTGCCGCAGAAAATCAAAAGTCTGGAAGATAAAGTCCTCGCCATTGTCAAACAGACCACCAAGTGCGCGCTGTTTATCCAGGAATACACCGGGAATGGCTTTTGCAGTGCGTACTCTGGATCACAGTATTCTTCAAATGTTGAACACCCTATGCAGGTCGTGCTGTCAGAAATACATGGTCCAACCCAGACGGGACGATAGATAGTCTATCCGAGTCGTTGATGAAGCTGAAAGCTTGGCTAGACGGTAGCCTTACCATTCAGGGCTTGTTCTTATCCACGAAGATACTGGAAAAGGTGGAAGACTTGGGTGCGTACTCATTTATTGTGGTTAATTTGGTGGACCAATACATATTTCCAGTGCAATCGGATGCCCTCAAAAAACTCGATTATGTCAAAATGAAGGCCGATTTGCGCATGCCGTGTTTACCGGGGACGCGCCGCAACATATTGGATGACATCAGTGAATGGGTCACCGTCCCATCTGACTCCGGGAACATCCTCTGGCTGTCTGGTGTCGCAGGCACCGGGAAAAGCTCGATAGCCATGACGATCTCTGAATCCTTCCGAGCAGTGGACCGCCTTGGAGCCTTCCTATTCTTTGACAGAAATGACCGTGCACAGAGTCAGCCCGATGGTGTCATTCGCACAATCGCCTATTGGCTGGCGCTTTCAAACGCACACATTGCATCTGCCATTTCTGCGGTGATTCAACGAGACCCTACTGTGGTCAACGCCCCGATCCGGACACAGTTTAAAACATTACTGCTAGAGCCACTTCTGGCTGTCGAGAATCTTATCCAAGGCCCCATCCTCATCATCCTGGATGCCCTCGACGAATGTGGTGACCCTGACTCACGGGCTCCCTTGCTTTCTGTCCTCTCTGCAGAGCTCCCTAAACTCCCAGCCAACTTTCGCTTCCTTCTGACTAGTCGACGTGAAGGAGATATTCTGCGTCACTTTAAATCTCGGTTTAAAGAAACATATGTGGAGACGGAGAGGAGCACGAAGGATGTGGAGATCTTCATTCGCCACGAACTAGATCGTATTCGACAGGACAATGACCTCAGTCCAACATGGCCAGAGGAGAAGCATGTATACACTTTGGTTGGTCTTGCTGGTGGCCTCTTCATCTGGGCATCAACAGCTACCAGATACATTGACGGCTACCGTCCGAATGCCCGCCTGGACAGTTTGATCACACACAATTTTATCCAAGGATCCAATCTCGATGATCTGTACACTGTTGCACTCCGTAGCTCGGGCCCTTGGGATACCGAGAGTGACTTTGCCAAAGATGCCCATGCTGTTTTGGCATGTGTTGTGCTCGGAAGAGTGCCAATGACTGCTGAAACCATTGATGGACTCCTAGGCATACAGAGCGCCAGAGTCCTCAAATATCTGGGTTGTGTGGTCCAGTGGAGTTCTGGCACCCCAGCTCGAACCCTCCACGCTTCCTTTGCCGACTACCTCACAGACAGCAACCGCTCGGGCGGGCAACCATGGGCCATCAACACCGCGATCGAGAGCCGGTTTTTGTCACTGGGATGTTTGGACGTACTCAACCATCAGCTCCGATTCAACATTTGTAGCATTGAAGACTCACATCTCTTGAATGTGGAAGTGCCTGACATGGCCAATCGAGTAGCCCACATGATTTCCCCGGAACTGTCGTATTCCAGTTGCTTCTGGTTCATTCACATGCAGGAATCACCATTCGACACGGAGATACTCGAGAGGATAGAGGTCCTTTTCCAGCAAAGATTTCTCTATTGGGTCGAAGTGCTCAGTCTGCTGAGGCGTATGTCAGTTGCATCAGCTGCACCGCGAGCTGTGATCAACTATATTAAGGTACCTGACCCTGGTTCCCTCATGCCAGTTGCTAAAGCGCTAAAATCCGCCATCCAGGGATGCAATGAGGACTTCAACAATTTTGTTAACGATGCAATCCAATTTGTATCCCGCTTCACACCTGTGATGGCAGAAAGTGCCGCCCACATTTATCTGTCAGCTGTCCCTTTGGCGCCGACGGAGTCGAGGATACGGCAGCAGTTCATTAGATACCTTCCGCAAACGGTGGCCTTCGACAGTGTGTCTGGAACCTACTGGCCCAGCATCCAGAATGTGATACACGGACATACCGAAGGGATCTTGTCTGTCTGTTTCTCACGAGATGGTGCGCGCATTGCATCCGGCTCTTTCGACTTTACAATTTGCATCTGGGATGCTCAAACTGGTGTGCTCGTGGCCGGGCCATTTAAGCAGCCTGGGTGGGTCAGCTCGGTGTGCTTCTCACCGAATGGCATGTACATTGCCTCTGGCTCTGGCCGGACGATTTGTATTTTGGATGCCCAAACTGGTGCCCTGGTTGCTGGCCCATTTGAGGGCCATTCCAGCGACGTTAATTCCGTTCATTTCTCACCGGATGGCGCACAAATCATGTCCGGTTCCCTTGACGCCACCATCCGCATCTGGGATGCCCACAGTGGTGCTCTCGTTGTCGGGCCATTAGAGGGGCACACCGACCAGCTCAATTCCGTCCAGTTCTCACGAGATGGTCGCATCGCATCTGGCTCTGCTGACATGACGGTCCGCATCTGGGATGCCCGAACTGGGGACGTCGTTGCTGGGCCATGTGAAGGGCATACTGGGTGGGTCAACTCCGTGCATTTCTCGCCGGACGGCACCCGCATTGCATCTGGTTCTGATGACATGACAATCCGTATCTGGGATGTGAAAACTGGCATGCTTGTTGCAGGCCCATTTGAAGGACATTCCAGCGAGGTCAACTGCGTCCATTTCTCACCGGACAGTGCACACATCGTGTCTGGCTCTTCTGACAAGACAATCCGCGTTTGGAATGCCCACACCGGTGCCCTGGTTGCTGGCCCATTGGAAGGCCATTCCGACACCATTCATTCCGTTTATTTCTCACCAGACGGCACCCTCATCGCATCTGGTTCTGATGACAAGACACTCCGCCTCTGGAATGCCCAAAGTGGTGCTCTTGTTGCCAGCCCATTCAAAGGGCATACAGACTGGATCCAGTCCATCTCTTTCTCAACAGATGGTCGCATTACCTCGGGCTCTACAGACAACACTGTCTGTGTGTGGGATGCTCACACTGGTGTCCTCTTGGCCGGGCCATGTGAAGGGCATACTGGATGGGTTAGCTCCGTGCATTTCTCCCGAGATGGTACCCACATCGCATCTGGCTCTGCTGACAACACAATCCGTGTCTGGGATGCCCAAACTGGTGCCCTTGCTGTCGGGCCGTTCGAGGGGCATGCTGAGCCGGTCACCTCCATTCATTTCTCACTGGATGGCATGCGCATCGCATCTAGCTCTGACAAGACAATCCGTGTCTGGGATGCCCAAACTGGGGCTCTCCTTGCCGGCCCATTCGAAGGCCATACCGACGAGATATGGTCCGCCCAATTTTCACCGGACAGCGCACACATCGTGTCTTGCTCTGCTGACACGACGGTCCGTGTCTGCGATGCCCAAACTGGTGCCCTCGTTGCCCCGCCATTCGAGGGGCACACCGACATAGTCAGCTCCATCCATTTCTCCCCAGATGGTGGCCGCATTGTGTCTGGCTCCCACGACGGAACAATCCGTGTCTGGGCTGCCCAAACTGGTGCCCTTGTGGCCGGCCCATTTCAAGTCCATCCCGTATTTGTGACCTCTGTTCAATTCTCACCGGACGGGGCATGTATCGCCTCGGGCTCTGGCGACAATACGGTCCGTATCTGGAATGCCCAAACAGGTGCCTTAGTCACCGGGCCAATCACAGGGCACACTGCCTCGGTCGCGTCCATCTGTTTCTCGCCGGATGGAACACAAATTGCATCCGGATCCCTTGATCACACCGTGCGTATATCCCAGGTGAGAATAAACTATTCAGATTCATGTAGTATTCTCACCCACCCCCGACAGACTACTCCTTCACCCGGTAATTCTCTGGGTGATTTCCCGGAGTTCAATGCAACTACCGGGTGGATCCAGAACAGTGCAGGCGGCCACCTGTTATGGATTCCTCCATGGCTGCTCGAGGGATTATACCTCCCCCACAATACACTAGTCATCAGCGCCAGGGGCACAACAAAGTTGGACCTCACCCGCTTCGTCCATGGCACTGAATGGCAGAGGTGCATTGATCCTGAGTTTGACGGTGTCCGATGAAGGAGTCCCTTTCTTGGGAGGTATGAATGGAAAGTGTTTGATTCTCTGTTTCACAATCAGCTGTTCTATATTTATATATGAGTATCTACATTCTCTGTATTAAAGTCGCTCGAGAATTACAATCCTGTTTGAGCTTCCTGGTTCTTGGAATCCCTGCCTTAAATTCTTGTCATCTTCATGATTCTTTATGAAAGGTAGGAATGCAAGTCTTTATGGTCCCTCAAGTCGACACAATTCCTCGCGAGATGCTGAACTACTTATATCCCCAGTCTCCAGAAGTTGACATCTTATATATGGCTAATTTAATTTTCCTTTAGCTGCCAGTTCAGCACACCTCTGGCTCGTGAAGGAGAAGGATGCTATTTTGAGGCGGACTCCAGGATGTGACATGACATCCAAATTGACAACAACTGCTGCTAGATCCCCTTGCGTCTATTCAGCATTGTATTCAAGTACCCATCCATATTGTCCTGGATTCCCTTGACGAATGTGGAACTCCCGATTCACGTGCACCGCTGCTTTTCATACTCTCCGCAGAGTTCCTGAAACTTCCTGAAACTTCCCCCTTTTTTCGCCTTCATCATAACCAGTCGGCCGGAACTAGATATTACACGTTGTTTTCAGTCAGCGTACAGATATTTGTTGATAATGAGATGATTTCAGAATGCTTTCAGCCAGGATGCTGAGCGCCGGAAGGAAAATATAGAACCCACCGCAGTTTGATAGAAGGCAATGTGGGTTCACAGTTTGGACCTAGCGTCTGTCAAAGAAAGTGTCCGTGGAAACCGCAGAAGCAACATCCGAGAAAAGAGGCAATAATCTCACTGTGTTTTTACTGAAGTTATCGGACCGTGGCCCTAGAAGCAGTGCGGGGAGTCGAAGACTCAAGATTGACAAAAGAGGTGATATTAAATCAGCGCGCTAATGAGACAAAGAGGGTGAGATCGGAGCGCTAATCAGGCTGATTTCTGGAAGCAGTGCGGGCAGTTTAAGACTCAAGATCGACAAAAGAGGTAATATTAAATCAGCGCGCTACTGAGACAAAGAGGGTGAGATCAGGGCGCTAATCGCAGCGCGATGTAAATAAAGAGACTGCGGAAGATCCTCGGGCAAAGAAGCTGATTGACGGATGGTGGAGTTTGAAAAGGCTTCAGACGGACAGAATGCTTAATTTTATAAAAAGGGTGAAGAAAGCACGTGCACCATTCAAGGACTTGACGTGTTGGCCGTAAGTAACGCAGTTCGGCCATCGACTGGGGGGTCAGAATTGATATATGGATCCCATGAGACCCTCCGGAATTCTTCCAGTTAAAATTTCAGCAGGAGGTGGGTGAAATGAAGAAAGCTGGGAGGTATGCTGCGAAACCAGCCCAACAATTCATGTACAATGTAGCTTTGTTCAAAAAGAAACGGGAGATGCATTCTGAACTCCTGGGCTGAAATTTGTCCAAAGTTCACGTTGAGTGATGCAAGATGCAATAGACGCGTGAAATAAATAGGTTGTCTGGTCTTGCATCCTCCATCATTCCATAACGCAGAACACCGCTTATCAGGCGCAGTAAAGAACAGACTATAACGAGAGGAACGAGCTCGTATCGTTATAGTGTCTAGAGAATTACCAGCGCAGCGCTAACAGTAAAACACTTGATTAAGGAATAGGAAAAAAGAACTGTACTGGCCGGGCTTGAACCGGCACCCGTCTTTCCAAATGCCGAACACGCCGAAATAAAGCCGACGCATAGCCGTTAAGCAGTCAGTAAATAAGTGACTTAGATAGTGGCGGTACTTAAATGGGCATTCCACACAGCCACTATTGGGCGTTGTTGAAAAATGGGCCACAAGTAAACTCACCTGCATTTTTTTCCGCCTGCGAGTTATAAAAAAGACGATTACATAAGTATTCGTAATTCCCGCTACCGTAAGGTAAGGGTCTTAGAGAGCCTGATTTTCAAAAATTGGCCGTGCATCACATTTTCGTCAGCACTTTTCGCGTAAGCACTGATGTTCTCCCCCCAAAATTGCTCGGCTACCTCCGTCGGATCACATTTCTGTCAGCAATTTTCGCGTAAAGTTCCAGAAAGTACCATCCCCTCAGCGCGGCGCGAAATCGGCGCCGATCAAGCCACGTCAACGTCAACGTGGCTTGGATTTCTTTCAGTCCACCACCTCCACCACCTCTCCGACGCCCCATGTCTGCTTTCCCAATGTCTTTCTCCGCAAACTTCTGCAGCATCTTTCAACCCTGAATGGAAAGGATCTCTGTTGGCTCTGGAGTATCTTGTCTTCTGGATCTCGCGGTGCTGTCGCTTCTGGTGGTCTCTCTGCCGGACGATGGTTTCTGGATCTTGCTGCCACTTCGGCCCTTCTCTATGGCCTTGTCTTGGTGATTGTTCCTGTGCCCTGAGGCTTTTCCCGACTGCCTCCTTCGATCTTACACCAGGTTTTGTTCACCTTAGATCTCGCACAGGTAGTCGGCCAACAGTTTGAGTGCAAATTTCTAATCTTCTTCTCACGTTTATCACACATGCCTCTCACACTTGGCTCATGGATGTCGTGGAAGGGTTTCCCTCGGACCGTGAGCATCACTCCTCTATACCTCAGTTCTCTCCTGTTCACTCGTCTAAAATAGCCGCTCTCCGCGTATGCGACTGCGATGAACCATCAATTTTTCGTTGTTGTCCAGCCACCTCTTTGTCTGTCCGAAGTACTGAATCTATGACTCTAATGACTGTTTTGATTATTTCCCGTGACATGTGCCTCCAGCATCGTCCTACACGATCTCGCATTTCCGGTTTCTATGCCGAGTCACAAGCAATACACCGAGCTCTTAACTATACCACATGTAAATTGGACATTGAATGCAGACCAGTTTTGATTCACCACACCGTGACCAGAACTTACACTCTCGACACATTTATGCAGCTTGCTCTTTCCGAGTAATTTGCGTCGCCTGCGTACATGCCCAAAAGCATTCAGAATATCATTCTCTCTGCTGATCACAAACAAACATCTACCGAAAGCCCCTCCAACGTAGTTTCTGTGCTGAATTTGCATGTTTCAGGTGTTCAAAATGTGGGTTTTAAATGCACGCCGCTCTACGCCGCCATGCGGAGACTACGTGTTTGCCATGACGAGATTCCACAGCATGTGATCTCGGGACGTTGTACTCAGTTTTGTACTCAGTTTTTCAAATCACATCTTCCGATGCCCATTTTAATTTAATTTTTTAATTTAAATTCAATTAAAGTGCGCGCGGGCCCCTGGGGGCCCATGTAGCACTATACATATTACATGGAGGTAAACTGGCGGCGATGGAATGAGAGCGAGTGCCCAAACGCTACAACTACCAGAGTGCGCTAATATATGCAAAAAATGGCAGGGAAATAAAATTGGTCTGGGACTAACAGGACATTTCTCGGCCTGCTCCCTAAATGTGACAATTCAACTCAAGATCCGGGATCTAGTCCTGCATAATACCCTGCGTGGCATCAAGGCTCACATCCTAATTTAACCTACTTACATAAATCATCCGGAGTCGCAGATATTCTGCTCGCCAGTGGAAGACAGAATTGCCCCTTAGACTATTTGTGCTATTTGTTGGTTCTTCCCCCCGTCTCCGTGAACCTGCCAAGCATTTGCGTGTGAATGTCACGCCCGAGCGGAATGCAATGAGATGGTTGAAAGACCACACCCTTTGCTGTATTCCAGTATCAAAATGAATGAGATGTCTGCAGGATCTCGAATAATAATCCTGCTATGCCGTTTGATATAAAACAAATTCGAACCAACGCTGCGATCGACACAACCCCGGTACGAGTCCAACCAGGCACCGGATCTTTCTAAAGACCTGACGCCTTCATGCCGTTTCTAAATACTATGATGCTGAATGTTGATGCCTCATCGAGCGAGCCACAGCCCTCCATCAATGACATATTAACTTCCAGAGAAGAGGGGAGGTGGTTATGTTATGATTGTGAGCCAGCCAATGAGTCCAAGAAAGACACATTTACGAGCCAATTGAATAAAATCTTTCATGAGTCCTTAGGTAGCGGGCCGTGCCGCTTGTCGGCCTTACCAGCTTTATTTTCAATGACGGAAAATTCCCGCTACCTTTAGGTACGGGTTCTTATAGGGCCCATCAAAGTGCATTTTGGCGGACGATCACATTTTCGTCAGCCTTTTTGCATAAGCACCTATTCTCTCTGCCAAAATTCTCCGGCTTGCTACCAGCCGAGCTGTGTGCCGATGATTGCCGCCGCCGCACTCGTAAACATGCTGAGTCATCACTTTGAAAACGAGAGCTCAGCAATCGCTTCAGTGCCAACCCACACAAAACAAAACAAAAATCTCATCCATGCACCTAAATTACACGAAGATGTTGAACAATCAGAAATCAAGGTAGAGAGCTGAACGGTTAAGTGTAATTTCCCGTGGCCCAATGTGAGCTGGTCGCCGTCGCGGGACGCCCGCGACGGCGACCGAGCGAGCGTTGGGCCACCATTACTCCTGTGGTTACCTGTTCTTTTCACTGAGAACGAGCACGATCTTTCCCATCAGCCATTTTGGCCTAATCACGGGGATGCGAAATACGACCAAACAATCGGGTTTTCTCCGCCTCCGACGTGGTCCTGGGCAACGTCTTGCCTCCTACCCCCTGTTTTCGATGCCTGCGGATGCGATAGAACACACGACGAAGGACGAAAGCCCATGAAACCACGTGAAAACGCCGCCCGGACTCGAATTCCCGATTTTGCGGTGGACTCTGCCCAGGCCGACCAAGATTCACATTGTGCGTCTGCTGAGGCCTTCCTCTGGTCCTTGGAACCCACCGGGCGGGGCATAGACACGTCGATGAAGTAGTTAGAGGGAGCAGATCACAAGTATACGGGAAATTTTGGCGCCAAGCGATCATGTTTGTGCGTATTTCGCATCCCCGTGATTAGGCCAAAATGGCTGATGGGAAAGATCGTGCTCGTTCTCAGTGAAAAGAACAGGTAACCACAGGAGACTTTGTGGTGTGGGATAGCTCGGAAGGCGTACTCTAGATCTATGAAAAGGAACAGGGCGATTTGATGGAAAGCTGCTTCATAAATCTCTAAATTCCTTAATCGTTTCGCATCCCCGTTAAATACTGTATATATCATGGCCTTGAACTCTGTGCACAAGGAATTTTGGTGAAATTTGCAAATATACATCTACACAAAATTCAATCAGCTTGAAAGACCCCAACAATTAATTGGTAGCAGGCTGTGCCGCTTGTCGGCCTTACCCGCTTTATTGGGGAAGGAAGATGAGTACATTAGGGAAGCTGTTGCGGCGTTGATGGCATACCAAACTGACGAGCCAATTCGAGCTGCACTCAGCGGGAATCAGATCATATAGATATAGACTCGAGGTAGTAATTGTTAGTCGGTCGATTTATCACCTGTTACCCCATGTTACCCAGTTCTGTCGAATTTGAGGCAAACTCACATGCTTATTTCTCAGGCCGTGAACATTAGGGCCTTGTATTTAAGTCGTGTATGTATACCGGTTTATAAACACCGGTTTATATACCGGTTTTTAAATGGTTTGGCCAAAAGGGCCGGTTTATATTGATTACCGAGCTCGGCTAAATTTTCGACCGCGCGACTTTTTAGGCTGCTCAGCGGCCACGTTGGGTTCTGGGTCGACATACTACGATGAAGAGCTCAAGTGGCTATTCTGCTTACTCACATCCCTGCCCGAGACAATCCCAACTGGTGACGCTCACAACTTCGCTGGCTATCTTCTCGTCCTCCGTCGCTCAATTGGCGGTCAGTTAGTAAGCTGTGGACGTCTCCGAAAGCACCCACCTCAGTGCCGACGGCGGACGTGGAAGAACTGCGAGTTTCGCTCACCCCTGAAACGGAAGACAGACTGAGTGTGCTCAATACCGACGATACCGACGATACCGAGGGCTCTGACGACGACCCTCCGAATCATTTTCTCCAACCAATGACGCTCAGGGCACAGTGTGATGGAGTTAACATAACATTACCATTCTTTAGGGACTTGCTTTCGGGTATCCTGGTCCAGGGAGCGAACACCATCCGGGGCCTGCCAGACTGGTCGGGAACGGGTGAAACGAACACTGAGGCTGCGAGGGAAGCTCCGGGGAAGGCAGTTTGGGACGGGAGGCCGAAAACACGGTGTTTTAGGCATTTTGGCCTTGGCGGTATATATACATGTTTATAAACACCCTGTATACATACCAGAATTAAAAACACGTATATAACTCGCTGGGAATTATATACAACGCCCTAGTGAACATTGCGCATTTTTTTTTCAACACTCCAATTTTGTGGGATCCGACCCTCGCGACTTTGCGGGATTTTCGGACATTGCGCGGACACCGATTTCGCGCGGTCCTCAGACTTTGCGATTGCGGGAGTGACCGAATTCGCGCAATGTAAGTGCCCGGTCCAACTTCTTACGGGATTGTGGTTACAAGGGCTTAGGTAGCGCGGAAATGAGGAATTGGGCAATATATTGCGCGGGATATTAAATGTACATTTGGACACTCATAATAGGACAAGCGGCCGCTTTCTGGCGTTGAGTGGCGTCTGAGCGATAGATCATACTTAGAACGCGGCGACCACATCGACTCCGAGATTGAGCTGGTGGTCCGAGTCGGAAGCAAGAAATTGCGGATGACATCATCCCATTCCTCGCCAAGATCTAGAATGCCCTGCGAGTTCGAAATCAACTATTGTCTAGAATAAAAGGAGAGGTAGGTACTATACTATAGGTACAGGTATAATTGTAGTACAGTCCGCGACCAAGGGAAGAGTCGGAAGATGAGTAAGGCAACGGAAGGAATCGAAAGGAATAGATACAAATAAAATAGCACTCATCCCCCTGCCACCGCTCGAACCGCACGCGCTTGCGCTGCGGCTCCCGGTCCGCGGAATCATCCCCGTCCTCCTCGGCATCCGCGTCGCCGTCGGACTCTGTCTCCGACCCCCGTCTGCGCTCGAGTCAGAGCCCCGTGCGCGCTTCGGTGCGCGCTTCGACGCCGAGCGAGTGGGGGCGTCACCGGCGGGAAGCTCCTGCTCTCGCACCCGCTCCCAACTGTCCACTTCGGCCCCACAACCGCCCACAACCGCTCCAACCGCGCGCAGAACCTCCGCCCCAAACCCGCCTCCACCGAGCGCGTCGGCTTGGGCGCTGTCTGCGTCCGCATAACCCGCGGGCGTGGCGTCGTGGGCGTCCGTGCGATACATGCCGCACATCGCTGCGAAGCACCGCGCGTCCTGCTCGCCATAATCTATGTTGGGGTTCATGTCGTCGGCTGCTGGGGATTCGTGGAGCGTTTCCGAGCCGTCAGAGGCGTCGTCCGTGGCTGCGAGGGTCGCTCGCGTCCCACACTCCGAAGCCGTCAATATCTCCGGCGTCCATCTCCGTGTCAGTGTAGTCCGCAGAGTCCGCGTCCTCCCGCCCACGTAATGCACGTCGTGCATTTCGTCTTCCTCCCGATCCACCACGATGCAGTCGGCGACGAGAACCCGCTCCCTCCCCATCGTCCCGTCCCACGCTCCTGCTGCTGCATCTTTGCCCACGAAGCCGCTCTCCCGGTGCACATCCGCATCGTCTCCCAAACGCACACGGGTACGCATCGGCGACGACCACACGCGGGGTGTATGCTACTCCTGCGTCTGCGCCAGAGCGGACACGGACACTAGGGCGCAGCGCACGAACGGCAGCGAAGCCGTTCGTTTGGTCGGTGGTGGGACGAAGATTCGGATGGGAGGGGTCCCTGCCGGAGAGAGAATGCGGGGAGTGCACAAAGCCGTTGCCACGCTGCGCACACGTGTTAGCGAAGTCATTTGCGGGGTTCGGGATGGAATGTGGATGGTAGAAATCGGTGGCGGGACGCTATGCACTCGTGGCCGTGGTGAAGCCGTGCGGATCATCCGCCAGGCCGTTCGTGTGCTCTGTAAGGGCATTCGTGGCTGCGATGATGGAAGGCGGGTCGCGCGCGCCTGCGCCAGCGAAGGCGTGCGAGTTATCCAGGATGCCGTTGCGGTGCATACCGGCGGCGAGATGCGGAGAATGCGCGCATACGCTGTCGTACTGCGCATTCGTGGCCGTGATGATGAAAGCATGCAGGCCTTGCGCTTTCACGACAACATGATGCACATTCGGGGCGACGACGCCGCGCGCGTATCCGCTGCAAAGCCATTCTTGCGCTGCGCGCTAGCGAACCCATCCGAACACGCGTAGTCCGGCCGCCGGGCGGGGCGCGGTGGGCGCGGTGGGAAAGGGGTCGCCACGGGAGTGAAGGATGCGGGGTGTGGTGTCTTGCGCTGCCAGAGCGGGTGCAGGTGCGGGTCCTCGCACGGTAGGACGCGCGAGTCCTTGTTGGGTAGCAGGTGGCCCGCGCATGGCCCGCGCATGAAGGCCGATGGGAAGAGCGCGCGGGGCAGGGAGCGTATGGTCTCCGTCCGTTTCCGTTGCTCTACAAAAGCGGGGAGTAGTCCCGCGGATAACGAGGGAAGGGGAGACGTACCTGTCGCTGTGGAGGCGGGGGACGGGCGGCGCCGATGGAAGGCGGCGGTTGGGTATCGCGGAGACTGCGGCCGGATGCGCTGGGAGGACAGTAGTCAGCGCTACGGCGCGGGTGGGCAAGACCGTAGGTGTACCTTCGGGGTGGGTGTAAGGATCACTCGAGGACGAAAGATTGGCGGAAGTTGGGGCGGAGTTTGAATTGAGAAGCGGGAGGACGCGGTCACGTGGGACGCATTAGCTTGAACCAAGCTACCGCGTTCCAGTCCAAGCCTCCATCGCGACCCTCCGCGTCGTAAAGCATTGCAGCATCCTCCCGGCGTTGTCGGCAGGTTGATTTCTCTGCTGATTGCACGTACAGTTGTGTACCCGTAAATTACGCGTAAACGGCCGTATACGGCCTATCTCGTACCGTCACCGTACCGTTCGATCTCGAGCCAATCTCGTCGACGATACGGGGACGTAGCCGTTTCTACGGGCCGTATTTCCGTAAAAATACAGGACGGTTGCATGCCCTAGTCAGGATCAGTGGAGACGGCGGCGTCAGCTGTGAAGAAAGCAAGGAGTGGGAGAGGGACGTACGCGGTCGAGTCGGCGTGGTTCCGGGTGTAATGCTTCAGGAATGGCGCGGAACTGGCGGGCGCCACTCATGTACTAGTACACTTGTGTCGGAATATTTGAAGCCGCGGCAATACTTGAGCAATCGGAAACCAAGCATGCCTCGCGTTTTGTCCGGCCGTCTGTAACGGAGCGATCCGCCCAAGATCCGCCATCGGAAGGCAGATGTGAATCAGGCGTGTGGAAAGTTGATGTGTGTGCAAGTCTCCAACTTGGCTTGACTTGGCAAAACACAGTACGAAAGCTACGGAAACACCCGCTGCGCCCGTCCTACAGAACCACCTCAAGCACAATTTTTTATCCGAATCCGACCTGCCTGGCCACAAGACCCCACCCGTTATCCGAATTTTGTTCGGTGATTGTCGGGGGTCCCGGAATATCTCAAAGGCAGCGGTTTACAGTTTAAACCCCGGTTGACAACACGTGGATGATGTACGGCACCGCCTCACCTTCCTTCCTTCTCGCCGTCATGTCCTCCGACGAAGATCACAACCCCGCCGTGCCTGCGAAGAAACGGCGCGTGCAGCGTGCGTGCGACCATTGCAGAGTGAAGAAACGTGGGTTGCGACTTTCCCTCTCCATCCTCTAGGCTAATCGCGAATTCAGGGGCTTGTATGTCGCGTTTCTGTTGATGTATCGGTTAGCCGCTGAGCTGCGCATTTTCAGGTGATGGACTGCGGATGTCCACCAAAAAATGTACGAACTGTATCGAAAATGGCCTAGACTGCACCTTTGCAGGTGCGATCGCAAAGCGGAGAAGGTGAATAAGTTACCGTCTTCTCAGATGGCTACTAAAATTTTTCTAGCTACGTCGACGTTCTAGAGGCTCGGCTAGAGCTCACGGAACAGTTGCTGCGCAAGGTAGGGCCTCCATTAATCCCTCGATGACTCTGTTCTAATGGTCCCTCTAGCTTTCCCCGAAATCTCAGGGAACCGCCAATACCACGAGCCCGGCGAGTAGTAGCCAATGGAGCAGTGATTCTCCCGTCCTCAGACATACAAGTGCTGCTGCTGCTGCTTCTGGGCCGGGTGTTGAGCTTGCTGCTCTCACTATTCGGTCCATGAATACCCCCGCGCCCGCGCCGCACGGAGATGACCTTGCGCACATCGCCCTGACACAGGACTTTCACGACCTCTCGCTCAGTAACCAACGGGAGCGCTTCCACGGCAAATCCAGTGCGGCGATGCTCGTCAAGGCGGCTGTTCAGCTCCGCGAGGGATACGAGGAGAAGGAAATGCCGTGGACCTCGCGCCGCATGCGCTACTGGACCTTTAATCCAGTACGCTATTTGCCATTCAGCCCCTGCATTCGAGTTAAATTCGCACCAATCTCAGGCAAAAAATCAACCACGCCCCGCCGGCCCCTATGAGTTTCCGCCGGCAGACCTACAATCTGCGCTCGTCGATCTATATTTCACCAACACGAACCTCTACTATCCGCTTCTTCACCGCCCCACCTTCGAGCGGTCTATCGCCGAGGGGCTGCATCTGAACGACTCTTCCTTTGGCGCGATCGTCCTGCTCGTGTGCGCCATTGGCTCGCGCTACTCGCACGACCCGCGCGCGTGTGGGCCTGACGACGATCCGCTGCGCTGCGGATGGAAATACTTCGACCAGCTCCCTCACGCCATCGACCACCTTTTCGTACGCCCCACCCTATACCACATGCAGTACTACTGCGTAAGTTTCTTCCTTTGCCCCGCCATCAATCGGATGACCACTGACTGACTGCGTATGGGCAGCTGTCGGTTACGTTCCTCGAGTTCTCGAAGCCGGGGCCGTGCTGGACGCTCATTGGGATAGGCGTGCGCCTTGCGCAGGACGTCGGCGCGCACCGCGCGAAGAACTTCGGCAGCACGCCGACCGTCGAGTCGGAGCTGTGGAAGCGTGCGTTCTGGGTCATCGTGGTGATGGACCGAATCGGTAGCAGCGCCCTTGGGCGCGCCTGCACCACACAGTATGAGGAGTGCGTTTCCTGTCCTCTCTCTCGCACTTCCTTCTATGTTAACCGCCTCCCACGCAGTTTCGACGTGGAGCTTCCGATCGAGTGCGACGACGAATTCTGGGAGAACGTGGACCCCGCGCGCGCGTTTAAGCAGCCCGCGGGCAGGCCGTCGCAGATCACGTTCTTCAACTGCTTCATCCGGTTGAATAATATTTGGGCGTTCAGTCTGAAGATGCTAGTGCGTACTTACCTCATCCGGATGCGGCTGAGCATTCCCTCCTGCCGAAATCTTTCTGCGTACGCCGTACAATTTATATTAGATCCATATCGCTGCGGCTGTCTTATCTTACTCCGCATACACGGACAAGCACTAACCAACCGCAGTACTCGCTGAACAAGACAAAGAACCTGCTCGCGGTGCGAGACGATGCGTGGGAGGAGCACATCGTCGCGGAGCTAGACTCGGCACTGAACGGCTGGGTCAATTCAATACCGAGCCACCGTGCGCATTTCCGGCTTTCCGTTGTTTAAATCTGACGCATTCTTCCCGCAGTCCGCTGGGATCCGAATCGCCGGGACGACAACTTCTTCGACCAGTCTGCGTACCTATATTGCACCTACTACCGGGTGCAGATGACGATCCACCGTCCATTCATCCCAATGATTCGCACTGGCGCGTCGACGGTGCGTTTACTTTCCTTCTCGTCTTGATTTTGGAACCGTGCCTTTCAATTTCGATCCTTTGTAGGCCCTGCCCTCGCTGGCGATCTGCACCAACGCCGCTCGCTCATGTAGCCACGTCGCCGACATCTCGAAACACCGCAAAAACGGCACGCCCGTCCCTTTCCTCGTTGTGCGTCCCCGATTCATCCTTCCCAACCCAAACTTGCTGAACAACCAACTCAGGGACCGGCTTTCACGAGCGGCCTGGTGCTCCTGCTTAACGTTTGGAGCGGCAAACGCACCGGGCTGTCGCCGCAGATGAATAGCGCCATCACAGAGGTGCATAAGTGCATGGAAAGCATCCGCGTGTGCGAGGAACGGTTCGTCCCCGAATTTCGTTATTATTTTGGGCCTGATGTTCATCCACCGCGCAGTTGGCAGTCGATGGGGCTCTTCTGGTACTTACAGACACTAAGATGCTCAACGGACGATTGCTAGCACTGATTTGCTTATACTTTAGGGACTTATTGTATGAGCTCGCCGTCATCGGTGAGCTGCCGCTGCCCAACTGCTCCTCACCGCCTACGCCCGCGGAGGCTCCCTGGAGCAGCGGCAACAAGCGCGGGCGAGAGGACAATGCGAAGGAGTACCAGCATGCCGGGGCAGCGGTCACGCACCACCCGCCCTACGCGGATACATATCATCCCACTTCCGCACCTGCTCCTGCTCCTGCCCCTGCAACTGCGCCAGCACCTACCTTCCGCCAGGCACCCCCGCAAGTGCAACAGTTCGCCGTGCTGCCGACATACACTGCGGACCTGGGGCGGCTGCCGGTGTTCCACCCGTACGCAGAGAGCAGCAGCTGGTACCCAACGCAGACGTCGACCACGCCGCTCGGATATCCCGACTTCGCGGTGGCAAACCCGAACGACAATGCCGCCGGTAGCTACGATACGCAGCCGTCCGCGTTTATGTCGGGCGGGGGATATGGGGTAGACTTTGGGGTGGGCGCGGGCGCGATGAGCAGCGACGCGATGGCGATATGGGCGAATGCGCCGACTGGGTTTTGAGTGGGTCTTGGTTCCATTTCCATTTCCTCGCTCCTTGCTGACTTGTGGCGCAGGGTGGACGATTGGGGCACGTACTTTAGAGTCATGAGCGAATTAAATTAAGGGCTGGGCGCGCCGAGTTCCTAGACGTGATGCTTTGTTTTAAATTTGTCTTGTACAATGTTGGAATAATAGAGCTCGCATGTACTGTTCTGAATGCTTCGCATTGAATTAGACACCCACTTCTATCTCGGTCTCAGCCGATGCCTCCAGCGTTTAAAATCCTTGTTATGGTGGCGAGAGAGTTTTGAGCTAGGTCCAGGCGACTTGCTTTTTTAGCGACTGACCATGCCTGAAAAAATCGAGCACTCTCGGTCTATTTCGCCACCCGAGAGGCTTGAACTCGAGACGTCGTGTAGCTCATTTAGCACTGGTGCATTGAGCCCGGAAGCGCGCGTAACGCGAAAATCACTCGTCCTGTAGCGAGAGTACATACTGGCTCGCTTGGAATTCCGGCCGGATCAACGTTCGGTTCGCGTAAAAAACTGGGTGACAATGCGTATATAGGCTGTCGTGCGGTCCGTTGTCGAGGGAAGTACACGGACACGGACACGGAAGTGGGAAGACGCCAGCAAGTTCTTGCCGCACATCGTGCAAAATGCACTGCGAAAGGAGTATACGGAGACGGGACGATGGGAGTCGTATCCACGGCTCGAGAGGGAATCGGCCTGCCAAAATACCCTGCCGC